>OX387429.1:8702738-8837470 GCA_947563755.1 Lochmaea crataegi | reverse complement strand
CGAATTTTTAAAGATGACACCTCTTCAGTTAATTGCTGACGAATTTTGAAAAATGATATATGAACGAGAACATTCGTGTACGTCGACATTTTTAGTCCAGTCAAATTACAAGTCTTTATAGAAATTATTAATGACAGATGTATTCATACAATATACAGATTGCGAAAAAGTTTAATAGGTTTATACGATCTACACCAGTACGACAAGGATAAATATGAACTCACATTTGGATCAGTCTCCTCTACCAAAACACAACGGTTTAGTAAGAAGAGCTAATTGTGAGTTTCACACATAAAACAATTCTTGTCTCTCTCTTTCAAGTAGTGTTGTTCATATTATCCCTTGTCGTACTTATGGTTTAGATCACATTTTTGTAAAAGTCCAGTTTTCACTGTAAATTTTAGTTGAATCCCATTTTTCACAAAAAATTTGGTGATATTTACAGTTTTCACAGCAAATTTGGTTAAATTTACAGTTTTTACAGCAAATTTGTTTAAATTTACAGGTTTCACAGCAAATTTGGTTGAATTTCCAGTTTTTTACATACAATTTGGTTAAATTCCCAGTTTTCACGGAAAATTTAATTGAATTCAAAATTTTCCTAGTAAATTTGTTAAATTTCCAATTGTTCACATGAATTTTGGAAAAATGTCAAGTTTTATTGTTTATTTGGTTTAGTTTTCCATTTTTAAACAGTAAATTTCCAGTTTTTCACTGTAAATTTTAGTTAAATCTCATTTTTCTCAGGAAATTTGGTTATATTTACAGTTTTCCCAGCAAATTTGGTAAAATTTACAGTTTTTACAGCAAATTTGTTTAAATTTCCAGATTTCACAGCAAATTTGGTTGAATTTCCAGTTTTTTACATACAATTTGGTTAAATTCCCAGTTTTCACGGAAAATTTAATTGAATTCAAAATTTTCCTAGTAAATTTGTTAAATTTCCAATTGTTCACGTGGATTTTGGAAAAATGTCAAGTTTTATTGTTTATTTGGTTTAGTTTTCCATTTTAAACAGTAAATTTCCAGTTTTTCACTGTAAATTTCAAAATCTCATTTTTCTCAGGAAATTTGGTTATATTTACAGTTTTCCCAGCAAATTTGGTAAAATTTACAGTTTTTACAGCAAATTTGTTTAAATTTCCAGATTTCACAGCAAATTTGGTTGAATTTCCAGTTTTTTACATACAATTTGGTTAAATTCCCAGTTTTCACGGAAAATTTAATTGAATTCAAAATTTTCCTAGTAAATTTGTTAAATTTCCAATTGTTCACGTGGATTTTGGAAAAATGTCAAGTTTTATTGTTTATTTGGTTTAGTTTTCCATTTTAAACAGTAAATTTCCAGTTTTTCACTGTAAATTTCAAAATCTCATTTTTCTCAGGAAATTTGGTTATATTTACAGTTTTCCCAGCAAATTTGGTAAAATTTACAGTTTTTACAGCAAATTTGTTTAAATTTCCAGATTTCACAGCAAATTTGGTTGAATTTCCAGTTTTTTACATACAATTTGGTTAAATTCCCAGTTTTCACGGAAAATTTAATTGAATTCAAAATTTTCCTAGTAAATTTGTTAAATTTCCAATTGTTCACGTGGATTTTGGAAAAATGTCAAGTTTTATTGTTTATTTGGTTTAGTTTTCCATTTTAAACAGTAAATTTCCAGTTTTTCACTGTAAATTTCAAAATCTCATTTTTCTCAGGAAATTTGGTTATATTTACAGTTTTCCCAGCAAATTTGGTAAAATTTACAGTTTTTACAGCAAATTTGTTTAAATTTCCAGATTTCACAGCAAATTTGGTTGAATTTCCAGTTTTTTACATACAATTTGGTTAAATTCCCAGTTTTCACGGAAAATTTAATTGAATTCAAAATTTTCCTAGTAAATTTGTTAAATTTCCAATTGTTCACGTGAATTTTGGAAAAATGTCCAAGTTTTATTGTTTATTTGGTTTAGTTTTCCATTTTAAACAGTAAATTTCCAATTTTTCACTGTAAATTTCAGTTAAATCCCATTTTTCACTGGAAATTTGGTTATAATTACAGTTTTCACAGCAAATTTGTTTAAATTTCCAGATTTCACAACGAATTTGGTTCAATTTCCTGTTTTCACATCAAATTTGGTTGAGTTTCCAGTTTTTCACTTACTATTTGGTTAAATTCCCAGTTTTCACGGCAAATTAATTATTTTTCCATTTTAAACAGTAAATATCCAGTTTTTCACTGTAAATTTTAGTTAAATCTCATTTTCCACAAAAAATTTGGTTATATTTATAGTTTTCACAGCAAATTTGGTAAAATTTCCAGTTTTTCATATACAATTTGGTTAAATTCCCATTTTCACGGCAAATTTAATTGAATTCAAAGTTTTCCTAGTAAATTTTTTAAATTTCCAATTCATCACGTGAAATTTGGAAAAATGTGAAGTTTTTATTGTTTATTTAAACAGTAAATTTTCAATTTTTCACAGTAAATTTTAGTTAACTCCCATTTTTCACAGCAAATTTGTTTAAATTTCCTGTTTTTACATCAGACTTTGGTTGAATTTCCAGTTTTTCATATACAATTTGGTTAAATTCCCATTTTCACGGCAAATTTAATTGAATTCAAAGTTTTCCTAGTAAATTTTTTAAAATTCCAATTGTTCACGTGAATTTTGGAAAAATGTCATGTTTTATTGTTTATTTGGTTTAGTTTTCCATTTTAAACAGTAAATTTCCAGTTTTCACTGTAAATTTTAGTTAAATCTCATTTTTCTCAGGAAATTTGGTTATATTTACAGTTTTCACAGCAAATTTGGTAAAATTTCCAGTTTTTACAGAAAACTTGTTTAAATTTCCAGATTTCTCAGCAAATTTGGTTCAATTTCCAGTTTTCACATCAAATTTGATTGAATTTCCAGTTTTTACGGCAAATTAATTGAATTTAAAGTTTTCCTTGAAAATTTGTTAAATTTCCAATTTTCACGTGAAATTTAGAAAAATGTAAAGTTTTTATGGATAATTTGGTTTAGTTTTCTATTTTAAACAGTAAATGTCCAGTTTATTTTGAGCTTTTTCAGGTGCCTATTCTGGCGACAATGTCCCGTTAGGATCCCTGTTGAAAATCTTAGTGCAGTTTTACTTTGACTTATGCATTGATTTGATCTCAACAGGTTGTAGTCACCCAGAAGAATCTTTGATTGTATAAGTCCTACTAGATCTTTCCAATGGTAAGATCTTCTCTTTCTTCCAATATTACATTGGAGCTGATACCGCAAAAGGGTTCCGGCCCCCAAAAGGGTGTTTCAGTCCCCTGCTTTTTCATTTCCTTCGATTCCTGTGTGTCCTGGAATCCACAGTAAGGTGACTATATTGTTCTCGCCTAGTTCATTGAGTTAGTCTAGGCATTCCCTTACCATTTTGGAACTGATTACACAAGAGCTCAGTGACTATCCGACATTATGATAATCCTTTGCATTCAATATCCTCTATCAATATTGAACTGGGCACACTTTCTTATGGCGTGAATTTCCGCTTGAAAGATACTTGTGGTTTTTCCCATGGTTTCAGAGTGTTTGGTTCCTGGTCCGTACACTCCTATCCCAGTTCCTTCTATTCTATTTTCGACTAGTCTCGGTATATGAATCCAAACAACCTTTTCGTTAAAGTTCAAGGTTAGAATGTTGTGTATCATCAAATTAAGATAAAAAAAAACCACCAGCTAGACGAACTTGTACATAAATTTCTATCAGACAGTTTTGTTGGATCGCGGCAATAAACCCCCTTATCAATAGAGGAAGATTTTATGGTGTGTCATAAAATGCTAGCAGGTATTCTTTGTAAAAAAAAACTTAAATATAACTCTATAAAATCATGTTCGGCGCAACAAAAAGCACTTTCATAACTATAAAGGTAACTAGATATCATTTTATGGTGATTGAAAAATAATTGTTTTCACATAAACACTGACTGAAACCATGCAGTTATTTTTCTGATGAAATTTTCATTATTCTTTAATATTATGTGCTGTGACTTGTTAAAGATCTGCACGTATTTATCCATAATCGAAACTTGCAATTCAACTGGATCCAATAAAATATCATAGCTGATACGGATGTGCAAAAAAAGAGAGCAGAAGAGGAGATTGACCCATTTTTAGCGTTACATAATGCGGATCCCGCCTCGAGTTCCGAACCACTAAAAAGTTCAATGGCCTCATAGAGTTGACTTTTGCCAGCTGAAATTTCTGCAGCATCCCCGTTCAATAGAAAAATATAAGTTGCGACGAACTAAAGTAAAATTCAGTCATTGCGAAATTTTCATTTTTTACTTAAATTTGAGGAAAAAAATGAAAACTCAATTTTACTCAGCACCTCTAATATCTCTGAAGGGGAAGTGCTGAGAAAATTTTGACATAGAATTAAATAATTTTATTCGGACAATCACCTGAATTTTTTCGCATGAATTTATAAAGACCCTGTATGTATAAGACTCAATAACAATTATCTTGAGATGATACTCATTATCAACACCCTCAATTACGTTATACATTATATTTTCTTGGTTATAAGTTTTATCTTGACTCCGCATTTATTTTGTACAGAGCGTTTAAAATTCTCGCATGTCAGAATTACATGCACGCATAGATTTAGGTGCGAGACCGCCCTAGGACAGCATTTATTCAAATAAGTTATTGATGTAATTTAGTCAGTAACAATAGAAGATAACTGATGATAACAGTCGAGCTCGACTCGACTCGAAATACAGGGTGTCCAAAAAATTTCCTGGTAAACAAAATTTTTTCCTATTACATTTTCAAGATTAGACTTTTAAGAATTTGTACCAAAATTAAATTTTTTTTCAAATCGATTTAAAAAAATTCAATCCACTGTGAAAAATTATTTTGAATTCGCTTTTTGTAAAAGATGGTTGATTATAAAAAAGTGAAAACTCCTCTAGTATTTTTTACATTAAAATTAATTTTTTTCCATTTATTTTTATTTCTAGATTGTCTTTAAATTTTTTTAACGGTCGTATAATCGTAACTATTATCTTATTATGTTTTGGGTCACGCAGACCGCTAATATTTGAGTAAACAAAAAATTAATTGTATTGACTCTTCGCACCATTTCCTTTTACTTAAAATTCTGCAGTGTTTACATTTTAGTATACAATAGTTTGATTGTCGAGACCAGAAGCCACGTGCGATTTTTACAAAAGCCATACCGCAAAGATTGTTCTTTAAGCAGAATTCTTATGCAATAAAAATCAAGATAAGAAAAAACCGCAAATGCCGATCCATTAGCGACTTCGAAAAGGTGCCACGTACTGCATTAACCAACACAAGTGGACAACGCTCTCTTTGTTTCCAATTTCACCTTAATTCACTATTTTTTTTCATTTCAATTTTTTAATGTTTTAGTTATTGAAATAAAATTATTGGAAATTAGTGAAAATAACAGAAAAATATACTAAAAATAGCTTTCTATACACTTTTTGTGTGTTTATATTGTAAGACGCAGTCGCGGTTAATGGTAACTTATAATACCGATCCGAACATCGATAGGTTGGAACCGTCGTAGCGCTGGGCTTAGCGTAAGGACTTCTAACCGAGGGGTCCCGGGTTCGATTCCCCGATGGTTTCGCTTTTTCAATTTTCGGAATATGTATCTTATATATCAGAAGTGGGATTTGATCTACGAAATGTCCACATGAGGCCATAATGTGATGTGATAGTGAGAGGGGTGACTGGAATGGGCGTGCAGGCGTGAGGCTCACCAGGAGTACGAGATAGGCGTAGGCAGGCAAGGCATCAGGCTCACGAACGCGTAGGTGAGCACTCTAGGTAACTCGAGGACGAGGCCGAGGAGCGGAGCAGGATGGCAGACTGTAAGACGCAGTCGCGGTTAGTGGTAACTTATAATACCGATCCGAACATCGATAGGTAGGAAAAGTCGATGCGCTGGGCTTAGCGTAAGGGCTTCTAACCGAGGGGTCCCGGGTTCGATTCCCCGAGGGTTTCGCTTTTTAAATTTTCGGAATATGTAGCTTATACTATACATTTTTTTAGCTTTCGATACACATTTTTGAGCTTTTTATACACTTTCTTATAAGCTAATTATTCCGAAAATTTAAAAAGCGAAACCATCCCCCCCTCGGTTGGAAAGCCCCTACGTAACACTCTGCGCTACGGACGGTTCCTACCTATCGATGTTCGGGTCGGTATTATCAGCTACCATTAACCGCGACTGCGTCTTACATTCTAGTTTTTTAGCTTTCCATACTCATTTTGGGCTTTCTATACACAGTTTGGACTTTCTATACACTTTTTCACTTTCTATTTAGTTTTTTAGCTTTCCATACACTTTTTAGAGCTTTTTATATGCTTTTTTTGGCTTTCCAAACTCATTTTGGGCTTTCTATGTGCTTTCCATACACATTTTTGAGCCTTTTATTCACTTTTTTTGACTTTCTATACAGTTTTCTAGCTTTCCACACTCATTTTGGGCTTTCTATACAGTTTCTTAGCTTTCCATACACATTTTTGAGCTTTTTATACATTTTTTTTGACTTTCTATACAGTTTTTTAGCTTTCCATACTCAGTTTGGGCTTTCTATACACATTTGTGGCTTTCTATACACTTTTTGACTCTCTATACGGTTTTTTAGCTTTCCATACACGTTTTTGAGCTTTTTATACTTTTTTTACTTTCTATGCAGTTTCTCAGCTTTCCATACTCATTTTAGGCTTTCTATACACATTTTGGGCTTTCTATACACATTTTGACTTTCTATAGACAGTTTTATAGCTTTCCATACATATTTTTGAGCTTTTTATACACTTTTTTTGACTTTCCAAACTCATTTTGGGCTTTCTATACACATTTTGACTTTCTATACACATTTTGAGCTTTCTATACACTTTTAATGACTTTCTATTCAGTTTTTCAGCTTTCCATACTCATTTTGGGGGTTCTATACACATTTTGGGCTTTCTACACACTTTTTGACTTTCTATACACTTTTTGACTCTCTATACAGTTTTTTAGCTTTCCATACACGTTTTTGAGCTTTTTATACACTTTTTTATTACTTTCTATACAGTTTCTTAGCTTTCCATACTCATTTTGGGCTTTCTATACACATTTTGGGCATTTTATACACATTTTGGGCATTTTATACACATTTTGACTTTCTATACAGTTTTTATCTTTCCATACACATTTTTGAGCTTTTTATACACTTTTTTGACTTTCTACACAGTTTTTTAGCTTTCCATACTCATTTTGGGCTTTCTATACACAGTTTGGGCTTTTTATACTTTTTTGACTTTCTATTGACAGTTTTCTAGCATTCTATACACATTTTTGTGCTTTTTATACACTTTTTTTTGACTTTCTATTCAGTTTTTTGGCTTTCTATACAGTTTTATAGCTTCCCATACAGTTTTGAGCTTTTTATACCCTTTTTTTGACTTTTTATACAGTTTTTTAGCTTTCCATACTCATTTTGGGCTTTCTATACACATTTTGGGCTTTCTATACACATTTTGACTTTCTATTGACAGTTTTCTGGCATTCCATACACATTTTTGAGCTTTTTATACACTTTTTGTGACTTTCTATACAGTTTTTTGGCTTTTCATACTCATTTAGGGCTCTCTCTACACATTTTGGGCTTTCTATACACATTTTGACTTTCTATACAGTTTTATAGCTTTTCATACAGTTTTGAGCTTTTTATACCCTTTTTTTACTTTTTATACAGTTTTTTAGCTTTCCATACTCAATTTGGGCTTTCTATACACATTTTGGGCATTTTATACACATTTTGACTTTCTATACAGTTTTTTAGCTTTCCATACGCATTTTTGAGCTTTTTATACACTTTTTTTCACTTTCTATACAGTTTTTTAGCTTTCCATACTCATTTTGGGCTTTCTATACACTTTTTGACTCTCTATTGACAGTTTTCTAACTTCCCATACTCATTTTGGGCTTTTTATACATATTTTGGGCTTTCTATGCACTTTTTGACTTTCTATGCACTTTTTGACTTTCTATACAGCCTTTTATCTTTCCATACACATTTTTTAGCCTTTTATACACTTTTTTTGACTTTCTATACAGTTTTTTGGCTTTCCATACTCATTTTGGGCTTTCTGTACACATTTTGGGCTTTCTATACACATTTTGACTTTCTATACAGTTTTACAGCTTTTCATACAGTTTTGAGCTTTTTATACCCTTTTTTTACTTTTTATACAGTTTTTTAGCTTTCCATAATCCATTTGGGCTTTCTATACACATTTTGGGCATTTTATACACATTTTGACTTTCTATACAGTTTTTTAGCTTTCCATACACATTTTTGAGCTTTTTATACACTTTTTTTCACTTTCTATACAGTTTTTTAGCTTTCCATACTCATTTTGGGCTTTCTATACACTTTTTGACTCTCTATTGACAGTTTTCTAACTTCCCATACTCATTTTGGGCTTTTTATACATATTTTGGGCTTTCTATGCACTTTTTGACTTTCTATGCACTTTTTGACTTTCTATACAGCCTTTTATCTTTCCATACACATTTTTGAGCTTTTTATACACTTTTTTTTGACTTCCTATACAGGTTTTTACACTTTTTTAGCTGTCTATACAGTTTCTTAAGCATTATATACACTTTTTTAAACAGGGTGTTCCAAAAAAAGCTGGCCCTGTTGCAAGGATTAGTAGAACACTACTTAAAAACAAATTTTCATAACGGCATCTGTATTTAAAAAAAAATCACACATTTTTTACTACTAGCAACATAGTAATGAAATTTTGTATGAGCATGTTTTGGAAGCTGACACTTATTAATTAAACAAAGACTCACAAAAAAAAATTAGTAAGTATTCAAAATGTCATCCACAAGTCTATCCTTTTTTCTAAGTACATGTACGTTTTCATTAAATGCTGTGTATATAGGCGAAACACAATGAAATCTTGGAATAAGATTTAGTGAACATCTTAGCTGCTTTAGGAATAAACGTTTGAATTCAATTGTAAGTTCTTCAAAAATTTAAATATACATAATTTTCAATGGAACTCCCAACTTTAACTTTAATGGTTTATTATGAGTAATAAAAGAAAATGCGACCCTGATCAATTAAACAACTCACGTGCTTTTGTTTACATCGGGTGTACGTGCAATTCAATTCAAAAATCCTTTCTAATCCTATAAAATAAGGCCACAAATAATTTTATTCCATAAGTGGATGCGTCAGAACTTTGAATACACTAATAAAAAGGAGTAAAATTTGTAGGTGTATTCAATTTTCTGTCATGTTATAAATCAATCCAAAATCGAAACGTTTCTAAAATTCCACTCTTACAGAAAACCCTACCACACCATGTTTACTCTTTCCAGACATCTCTATCATTCCAGAATTTCATTATCAAGTTACCCAAAACCTAATTTTTCACTGTCACGTTTTCGTGGCAGCTATTATGAATTTCAAAAACCGAAAAAAAAAGAGAAAACTTTCAGTATCCCGCAAATTCAGTTATAATTCTCCCTTCGCCAAGCCACCGGCATCTGGAAACATTTCTGGATAGTGCTATTGATCAGCCGGCGTCTGCCACGTTGCTAGGCAACTCGTGCGACTCTCTCCACTGTTTTTTATCCGTCCTTGTCGCCGGTCCGTTCTGACGCCATAACTCCCTCTTCTTCTACCTTTATGTCTTACTCCGTTTGTTGTGTGTGGTAACGAATATGATTTCTTGTCGCTACACCGGAGACTGGAATTTCGCTCTTCACAGATAAGGTAATTGGTACAGTTCAAGATGGTGATACTAAAGGATCTCGATTTTTGCGATGACATTTTTATGGAACGGGGAGAAAGATGAAACCAACTTTTATAGTTTCTCTTATGAAGCTTTGTCGCTTTTTGTAGCTTTCTCGATAAAAAAAAGAGCTCAATATGGATTTATTGACATAAAAATGTGTTAAAAGTATCAGAAAAAGTACGTTTTTTTCGTTTTAAAAAATTACTGAAAAACAATCACGTATTGCAAATCATATAAACATTTCTATGAGGCATCATCCGTTTTATACTAGGATTGTTGTTAAAAATTGCTCTATTGCTTGGCCTAGAAATATATAACGAATCCGATCTCTTTGTGCAGTGTTGCTAAAAACTATACCTCTTACAGGTATAAAAAATCCCATATTTTTCAAAAATTCCTCCAGTTTCGAATAATGTTACAGGTAGATTAATAATGCACAATCTTTGGTCAAAATCAGTAACTGAATCGATTATTTTATTCTAGAGCAAGGCTAGCAACAGCGGATACTACCAGAAGCAGTGCCGTGCAGTTTTGGATTGATTTTACTATTTATCCACTCATCTGGAACATATAATTCATTTTGATCATTCAGTTGGACCTTAATTAGTTTCCATGTTCGAATTGGTAATTTTAACAGTCCCCAATTATCCGGCGAGATCGATGGTTTCATTTTTTCCATGCCATCAGCTTAATATTTACGTCGTAACAGTGTCACATAATAATTAAACGGATAAATATCATAAAGTGAATAATATCTAATATCCCTTGCTTCCATCAACATTTTTAATTGCATTTCCTCCACTACGAAAACCATCGTTTAACTCTCTTGTTACACTGGATGTTGATGCTCTCAATTAATGTTCGAAGAATGTCTTCTCCTAGTTACAATCAGTATAATTGTATTGTCTCGCGACCAAAAGGTCGTCACATAAATAAATTACCTCTAGTTCCTCGAAACTTCGTAAAGGAATTCTCTGGATAATGGTAGTTAACTGTCAAGAGATGTTATTTATAGACAAAACATAATTTCTGCTCGAAAATCTGGTGAATTATAAATTTGAGGATGTCTACAGGTTGTCGTTTGTCAAAGTTGAAATTGTTTTAGAAGATTCATAGAACAGTTTATTCCGACATAGTCAGGAAAACTGTCTAAGCCGTAGTACGTCGGACCTGTACTGAGGATATGTAGAGGTCCATGAAGAAAAAGAAGAAGAGATACATCTAGAATCATCTAGAACTGTCATCGAAAAGTCGAGAACTGTCTGGAACAGGTGAAAAGTATGAAAAGCCGGTCAATTGACATTGGTTGGTTTAGTTTTGGAGTATTAGAGATTTTTTAGTTCTGTGTTCTGATAGTGAGACGTTATTTGTATTGAATTGTGAAAGTTAAAGTTGTAGAAATAAAGAAAGTTTAAGAAGGCACAAGGAGTAACATTGGTGACGGAAATATTTGTTGTACTATCTATTTATGGTAAATACTAGAACCACTGCTTACCTCAGAAACATGAATACTTCCGGACCCCCAGCATAATGGAAGAAGAGAAAGAGGAGAGGCGTAGACAAGCAGATATGGAAATTACACAAATTCAGGAAACATTAAAGCTAGAGGTAGGACAGCTTAATAAGAGTAGACCAATTGGAACACCAACAAGAACATTTAAAATCTAATATGGAACAACAACAAGGAAATTATTAGATCTGATTTAGAATAGTCAATTTAGAAAGAAGAATTCGTATCCAAACTTCAGTAACTAATATTGAAATTGAAGGCACGACCTCGTTCTCTTCTATAACCGAACCTGTTCCCATTCAAAGTACAGTTTCTCAAAGCCACTCAAGCACTGAAACTGAAACCACCCACATTTAATGACCATACGGCATGGGAAACATATCGACTCCAATTTGAAACTGCGGACAGAGCCAATGGTTGGACTGATACACAGATGGCTGCTTCATTGATAGCGTTATTTCGTTGGCAGACATCAACCGTTTTGCAGTTTCTTCCACAAGACACGCCCAATTATGCGTCCCCTTCGTACAGGCTTTAGACACAAGGTATGGCCAACGGCACATGAAGCAAGTATTCCAGAGTCCAGAATTAAAAATTAAATGAAAGCCTTCAGGAATTTGAGGCGGATATAAAAAGATTGTTGCATTTTGCCTATCCTCCGGCACCTAAAGATTTCCTAGAGCAAATCGACACACAGGCATTCGTTGATGGATTACAAAATGTGGAAATGCAATAAACTCTCCGGCTACAATACCACAAAACAGGAATATGAGGCAGCATCAAAATCTTTCCGTCCTCAATTGAGAGAAATAAAATTTCAAGAACACGAAGAGATAACTTCCAATAGCCACCCATAATTTTCAGAAATCTTGGATATACTTCAAATTATGCGACGAAATACCCAAAATGAAAGTAGGAGAGGCTTCAACTGCGGAAGAATCGGACACATCCAGAGAACTTGAAAAAGCAGAGCCCGTTCAACGAATAGGGAGTCGAGAAATGAAGTCAGAAGGTCGACTAGATCGCCATCCCGGAGCCCCTCACAAAGTCCAACAATTCTTTCACCAAGTCCAAAAGTTTTGAACTCCTGCTTCAACTCTTCATGTTTACCTTGGTAAACTTCGAATGTTGAAATGTAGGCATTCTGGTCAGCGACACACCATAATTTATAGCCTCTTTTTATTGGTTTCGTTGGATTATATTGCTTCAGTGTGCTTCTTCCTTTGAAAAGTATCATACTTTCATCAATACTTATTCGTCTTGTTGTCTCATAGCAATCTTTGAATCGCCTATTTAGAGTATTTGCTAGTGGTCGAATTTCGTAAATTTTATCTTTATTATCCTTAGGCTGTTGTCGTTGAAATGAAGATATTCCAAAATTTCCTAGAAGCGATTCCTTGTCATGCATTTAGTTATAATAGGGAGACCCATGCCGGCAAACGGTGATAAGCCATAAGAAAATTAATACCTATAAAAGAGAGCAGCTCTTCTTTGGTTAAATTTAGAGTTTTATTACGCTGTGTAGCATAAAGGTTGCTTTGAAAAACAATATCATTTACAGCTTCTCCAAGTTTAGACAGATAAACATCTTAATAAATTCTGTTTCAACTGGTCCTACAGGAAAACGATATTCGGGCATAATCTCTTTTGTATCTGTCTTCTTCCATCTTCTGTTTGCTTGTCCTCTTTGTATTTTTCTTTCATCTGTCTCCTCCTGTTCTGAAATTTGAGATGACTGTTCAGGATTATGAGAACAACTTTGTTTAGGAACTGTGGAATTATTAGCTGCAGGATGACTTTCTGCTGATATGGTGTCCATAAAATTATTATTTGACTCAAGTTCCGTATCCTCAGAATCACTTTCTTCTTCATCTGTCAACAAATTATTATTTAAAGGCAAATCTTTTGATTTGATCTAGTTCTTTTTGACTCAGTGCTTTCTTGAGATAACCATTTGATTCCTTTTTTCTCCATAATTCCTGGGGGTACTTTTCAGTCCTTCAGAGTATGTAAACTCACCCAAAATAGATCCAACTGCCTTTGTAAACATAAAACAACCACTATATTACTATAAAACAACAGCTATCGCAAACTAAAAGAAAAAAAAATCACTGCTCTCCACGTGCGAAGTCTGTAAACAACTAACAATATTTCCAACAGTGCTGGCAAGAACGAATTATATCACTATTTCTATTGGCCCTTAGATGAGACTCGAGAGTACCGTCGGTCAGTGATACCCATATTATGCGTTTAATAGAGTTTTATGGTCGTTTGAAAAAGACGGTACTTATAAGTACCGTCGGGCACTAAAGGGTTAAAAAGAGTTGGGCTGGAGAATGTAATCTAGATTCAGAGGACCACAATAGATCTGGAAGGGTGGCAGGGGAATAGGCCTCATCAAATCTAATCTACACTAACATTGGTACTGCACACTTTACACTATCTAGTGTTAGTGTAATTTGTGTTCACTAAGCGAGTGAATATCATAATCCCATCCAAGCAACAGGTAATCCTGGAGAGATCATCTGGATTAAGAAAAACCTATTTAAATAGTGGGATCAATCTCTGTCCATTTTAAAATTAAAAATCAAATTAAATAAGTGCTCATACTCTGACGATTATTGCACATTGAATGTAGTCGGTTCAATCAGCTCGCATGTGTTTTTTTGGTCATTACAGAACTCAACCAATGTAGTGGCAGCCTTTAGATCAATTCTTTTCTAAAACCAATAGCAACCTACACCCAACGCAACCACAAGGAAATCCAGCTTGCATTACTGTTTTCGAAACATATGTCAACATCTACATAAATCATATTAAAATATGAGATAACTATATGTATATTACCTGACAACTTAAGCTGAATATGTACTTAGTTCCTTATTTTAATCGATGCAATACTAATTGACGTAATGATTTACGGGTAGCTTTGTATCTAATTAGTATAATTTTATTCGTTTCTGTGAGCTTATGTATTTCAAATTCAATTAAACAGGATAACCACGCGTGATTTACATTCATAAAACCGATGGTTGTGTAATTAATTTTGTTGGAAAACTGCGCTCTATGTACTCCATACACTTTATTGATGTATTTCCAAACAATATAGAGAGAAATTTCGGTTTGGAGAGTTTCGTTTCCACTCTTTATACTTTAGATTTTTCGAATCAAAGTTGACAATTAATTATCAAAAACGTATACTATTTACAGCCACTAATTCCAACTTCTATCAATTTTTTAAAGAGGATGAAGGTTGGCTCTAACATTGCCATTCTCGAGACCGAACTCGCTGGCTTCTCATCGCCCAGTACAAGAAACCGCACATTCACCAGGCAGTCGCATTGGCAGAGGATGTGATCTGCAGTTTCCTCCTATAGGTGACAGAATCTGCACATGCCTTCGTACTTCGTCTGTCAACTCCATTAGCTTGCCATTCCCTGTCAACAAATCTGCTAAATCTTCACTTATTAGGTTTGCCGTAAATTTTGGATATTGCACTGCTTCCCTTTTCCCTGTGCTTAACTCAACCTAACCCAACATTATAGAGATTTCTGTGTCACCAACTCTCTTGTGACCATGTTTATTATCGATTTTGCGACACCTCAGAAGGGTTCCAGTCCAATGACAAGCCTCATCTGGCAAATTCATCAGCTCTTGGCCTGGTACCCAGGCTACCATAACCCTGCAACGGTCTCCGAGTGCGTTTAAGGCTCCTACGCAATTTCATACTAGCTTAGATTTGACCTCTATGGAAAAGTGCTGTTGGTGAAGATGGTGGCAACCGAATCGCCGTCACTTCCATTTGGAAAGTTGTTACGTCTCTGGATAGCCTTACTGGAATAGCCATCATTTGTTTAATCCCTACAATTCCAGTTTCCTTATAACAGGTTGCTTGTATGGGTACACTACCTGGTATAGTTGTTTGGAGCTTATCATTAAAGCTATATCTAGTTGCCGTTGTGTCAAAAGGTTGCCCCACTGAGTCATCCGCTTACAACTCCTCGATAACCTTTCGAAAATATTATTAATGCTGCTGTATCCAGAGGATATCATTCTACTTCAAAATGAAATGGTTCAACGTGTGAACCAGATGGAGCTCTTGGTGTTTAAAAATACTGTAGACTACCAAACAGGGGTGGTTTTGAAAATTGGTTGAGGCACAGGAACATTTTTTATCGAGCCTGGAGCACCATTTATAAAATGATCAAGAACAGCATCACAAGGGATGTTTTTGTACTAAAAAAGAAAAAAAACGTTACCTGGTCTATTAGATATCATCGATTGGATATATTCAGTTCGATCAGCATCTAAGTGCTCATAAATCAGTGAATGACGTGACCGAGAGTCATGAACATGGCGGAACACGGCCGCCCTTGCTATTTTATTGAGATTGAGTTAATTGAAATGGCTCTTAAGTTTATGTCAAGGCGACCGCCCAAACGCCATCTGTCTTCCTTACTGAAATATGAATTCTTGTAAGAGGGCAGTAGCGGGATGTTGGGAAATTTCGAAAGGGAGAAAACACGTTTTGACAATCTTAAAACGTATGAAAATTTTATTCTATGGTGAAATAAAATTGACACATATCTAATTATATATTACATAAGTATATATAGATATTGTTAATAAGACTTTGAACTTACATAATCCACTATTATTTTATATTACCATATTATGCATAATTTTAAAGATAGAAATGAGATAAAAAGCACTTATACCTCTCTTAAGACAGTACCACGGATTAATCGTACCTACTTGTCAAAAAAAACCGGTAATTGATACCTAACTGATAACTATCAGCGTTCCAATTTATCAACGGTAACCGATACAGAGTGGCTCAAATAAATACTGATAGTTTTATAAATCTTTTAATGAACTCTTCAATAAAAAATATACCAAAACTATTTGAGATATCCGAAAGAAATTTGAAAAAAGATCCTTAAAAAGCAGGAAAGATCCTGAAAAAAGTCTTACTTACTATGTCTTACACGAGTGCACAAATTTTATATGAAGTACTATCATTATTTTTAACCCCTTTATCATCTCTGAAGTTTTTGGTGCGAGCTCTTGTATTTCTTTTACTATTTCTTTATGATTTTTTGTGCCGCCGTGTATAATTAAATAAATAAAATCCAAATCTTTTTCATTCAATAAATGAAAAGAATTGTTTTGACCTGGTAATTTTCAAACTAATAATACTTTTAAGTAAGTAATTGTAATAGTAAAATCGTGTGGAATTACAGGTAACTGTAAAACTAGTCGAGTACCGCACGTCATACCGGAAATGGTTGAATCAATACGTTTTTTCTCTTCAAATATCATCATCTTCAAATACTTTGCGAAATAAATTACTGTTAAATCATCTACAGAGTGTTAAATTTTTCTGTCTATCAAAACGCAACATTTTCAGATTAATTCGGTGTAAAGTTTGGTAATAAAGGGAGCTTCAGCTTGATCTATTTAGACTTCAGTCAGCCCAACTGACTTCAAGTTATAATTATATTTTTAAAATGTCTAGTCATGTGTCATCCTAATCAAAACTATATATTTATGCTTACTAACACTTTTATATCATTGTTGATAAACATATCTATCCAATATTATAAAATTGTTAATTTAGTTATTTCGTGAATGTCCTACTAAATTATACGAGGGACACTACATCGAATCTCCCAAAAAATATCATGGTACTTATTGGTGCAATAGAATGGTCACACCTTTGTATATATTTGTGAATAACCTTAATGTTTATGCTACAGTTACTAACAGCATTAGAGGAGAAAATATTGAACAAACCAGAGCAATTTCCTCTGACATGGCCATAAAAGGATGGTTTACTGTCTGGAAACATAAAAAGCAACATTTGGACCATTTCTGTAAGAAAATTAACAACCTAGGACCTAGGAGGAAAAACCGTACAAAATATATGCGAGAGGGAAACTTTTGGCTAGCACTATGAAAATATTGAATACTTCAATGAGAGAATAAGAAAAAGACGTTTCCGGTCAAATCAGGACAATAGGGTGGATGATATAGATGTAAATCAGCTGCCTTAGGCTTTATAGTTGTTGCATGTTAAGGTGTACTGAAAAACAGACGACCTATTGCTTTCAAGAAAGTCGCAAGTCATCGCTGAAATGTCAAAAATGACGGATTCCAAGTTTGATGAATAGTTAATAGATGTGTTCGTACTTTTCTTTTTCTTACAAAGATAAGATTGCTAGACAAGAACTGTCCTCTCAAAGAAAATTGTGAACACAATCTGTCAGCTGTTCAATAAACTTGAAATATGTCATTTGTGACATTTCGGCGACGTCACAGTGCCACACACCGCCATCAGACGCCGCAACGCTGGATAGTTCAAAATCCTATCTTGAAGGTTTGTTCAAAAACTAAGTAAAATGAAATAAACACAGATAGTACGATAGAGAGAGCCGGTGACGTCACAACAGTGTGCTCGATTTTTGCAGTTATTTACGAGGTAGTAAAATTATAAAATTTTGCATACCTTACAAATTTGATGTCCTCTTTCCGAAATTACACCAAAAAGATACGTTAAATCAACCTATTATGGCAAGGATTGAAATTTGCGTACAACCAATACTCAGAGATTAGTTTTAACTACAAACGTCGTAAATTTTATTGAAAGTTAATTTAATTTTTTTACTGAAATTAATTTTTCTAAAAACTTCCCATTTGGATTCGTTTTTTTGTTTCTAAGAAAAACACTTGTCTCGAGTATCCACAAGGTGTGAATTATTCATAAACCGACTAGAAATTCCCCGACAATTTTGACCTCTCTCTATATGTTCCTTATTAAAATTCACCTCGACTTTTAAACAGGAAGAATGGATCAACTTTACGTTCGTATAGTTATAATCCCTATAATGGGTTTCATGCTGCACATTCTATTAACTATAATATAATAACATACATGTATATATATGGCTTTTGTACCTACATTGAATAATTTCTCGAGAAAATTACTATTATTTCTTGAACGAAGTGATTCAGATGGAATATAGTGTGTCCATTTAATGCGGCATTATTCTCTGCCGCACTAAATGAACACACGGTATAAAGGTGATGGATATTACGTTCTAGAATATGTTTGATTTATTAAACTACGAAACGATATAAACGATATTAAAGTCACAACTATAAAAACTGTTTATTTATTATTTCTGTTAACTGACGAAATTAGCAGGGACTTCTATGGGAAAACAAATAAATATGGTTTGTATTGACAGGTGTCAAACGCTACAGCATGCTAACTTTACCGGTTCCAAAAAAAACACGAAAATTTCAGTCCAGTCGTTTAGGGGAAGTTCAGTGTGAACTTTATTGCAACGCTACCCACCCAAACCAATTATGAACCTGAGCCATCCAGGAATTCACTCAAACACAAAATTCCATCATAATAGATCCAGTATGAACCCAATCACCACCAGGACCAATTGTAAATCCATTCTCACAGAAGAATTATATATAAAAAGATATGTTCTACATGACGACCTCAGCTCCAAGTCATCCGACAGGGGACTGCATGTGAGTCTCCGGATCCATGAAAGGACTGGTGCGGGCTCAATGGTGACCGTACTATCTATTCCAGCGGGCCAGTTTTAAAACCCTGGAAAACTCGACCGAGGAGGAAACAAGTACTGATCGAGAACCTGTACCATCAACCTCTAAGGATCTTCAAGGTGCTACCTACAAGTTAACTTGCAGCACAAAAAGGCAGCCACCGCTGTAAACTCATTTGATCCCTACAAAACTCCAGGACCAGATGGCATATTCCCCAAGCTTCTGCAAGAGGGACTAGACATCATAATGGGTCCTTTAGTTCTGATACTTCGAAGCTTTTGGCTAGAGTATATACCAATTGCATGGAGAGAGTCAAAGTTGGTGTTTATTCCTAAACCAGGAAAAGAAACGAACACCCAGGCTAAATCCTACCGACCAATCAGTCTGACATCATTCATGGTGAAAACCATGGAAAAAGTCTTGCAAATGTACTTACAAGAAGGAGCGCTTAAGAGCATCCCTCCACATAGACTACAATGGGCTTATCAAGCAGGGAAATCAGGTGAAGCTACCCTGCTTAATTTGGTCTCAGGTCTCGAAAGGAGCCTGAATCATAAGGAAGTAGACCTTGCAGCATTTCTAGACATCGAAGGTGCTTTTCGATGTCATCAATTAACAGATCCCTTAAAAAAAGAGGGATTAACAGCAACACATGCAAATGGATAGGATCCATGCTCGAGCATAGGAGAATAACAGCACATATGCATGATAAAACTAAAGGATGTCCTCAAGGTGGAGTACATTCACTACTTTTGTGGAACCTACTTGTGGATTACTTGATCTGTAGGCTGAATGATCAAGGCATATGGACGCAGGGCTTTGCGGACGACATAGTGATTGTCACCAATGGAAAATTCCCGGAGGTGGTTATGAACGTCCTACAGGAAGCACTGCGAATTGTGGAGGAATGGTGCCTTAAAGAGGACCTAACAGTTAATCCAAAAAAAACCAAACTAGTTGCTTTCACGAATAGAAGAGTTCTCCCGCAGGGTAGAGTACTGTTGTTCGGAGAAGAACTAAAAATATCCAAAGAAGTCAAATATCTTGGAGTGACCCTTGATTCAAAACTGAATTAGAAGGCACACCTGGAACAAATTACTACCGGGGCGACTAGGCTTTTCTGGCAATGCAGAAGAGTTATGGGCAAAACCTGGGGAATACGACCTGAGGTGGTTCACTGGATCTACATAACTGTAATAAGGCCAACGATCCCCTATGGAACAATAGTCTGGTGGAGGATTGAAATCGGTAGATCTCGCAGGTCAATTAGAGGAATTGTCCATTAAATCAGGTTAATTATTTTGCAAAAATTTGAAGTAATCCTGGTCCAAGTAGTTGATTGCTGATTAAACCTATCCAGATATTTGTACTGAATCTTTGCTGGTACAATCAGGTGCCTACCAGTTTCAGTACTTTTAGGTACTACTGAGCCGGTTTTTCTTGGGCGTTGGTTGATCGATTGGGATGACGTTAGGAAATCGTTCCGCGTATTTTCCAATTCAATCAAAGCAGTTTCCAAAATTCTGTGATAAATGGAATAAAGTCGAATTCGCAAACAATAGTATATTGTGCAACAAGTGGGGAAAGTTCAACTTTTCTCACGAGTGTGGAAGTTCCGCAAACACACGAGTGAGAAAAGTACTTTCCCCACATGTTGCATACTATACTTTTTCTACAACTGCACAAATTTAAAGAATACAAGTAAAGTAACTTAATATTTATTTTTATGGTTAGTAAAACAAAAAGAAAGCTTGCTTCTTATGCACAATAGAATGACCATTTTCGACCATATTTCGACAATTTTTGACCATTTTTCAAAAATTTTGACAATTTTTCACAATTATTGACCATTTTTGACAGTTTTTTATAATTATTGACCATTTTTTCGAAATTTTGACAATTTTTCGAAAATTTTGACCATTTTTCAAAATTTTGACAATTTTTCGAAAATTTTGACAATTTTTGACTATTTTTTCAAATTTTAACAATTATTGGCCAATTTTGACAGTTTTGACAATTATTGATCATTTTTGACAATTTTAAAAAAAAAATTTTGACCATATTAGACAATTTTTGAGCATTTTTGACAGGTTCTGACAATTATTGGCCATTTTTGACAATTATTCAAAAATTTTGACAATTTTTAACAAGTATTGACCATTTTGACAGTTTTTTATAATTATTGAAAATTTTGACAATTGACCATTTTTTCAAAATGTTTGACCATTTTTTCAAATTTCAACAATTATTGACCATTTTTGACAATTATTGATCAATTTTGACAATTTTTCAAAAATTTTGACCATTTTGGACCATTTTTCCAAATTTTAACAATTATTGACCATTTTTGCCAATTTTTGAGCATTTTTGACAGGTTCTGACAATTATTGACTATTTTTGACAACTTTTCAAAAATTTTGACCATTTTTAACATTTTTCTATAATTATTGACAATTTTCGACCATTTTTCAAAACTTTAACATTTATTGACCTTTTTTGATAGTTTCTGACAATTATTGATCATTTTTGACAACTTTCAAAAATTTTGACAATTTGATCATTTTTCAAAATTTTAACAATTATTGACCATTTTTAAAATATTTGACAATTTTTGAAGGATTCTGACCATTATTGACCATTTTTGATTATTTTTCCAAATTATTGACAATTTTTAACAATTATTGACCATTTTTGACAGTATTTTATAATTATTGACCATTTTTTCAAAATTGAGAATTTTTGACAGTTATTAACCATTTTTTCAAAACTTTGACAGTTTTTGACAATTATTGACCATTTTTCCAAATTTTTGACCATATTTCAAAATTTTTAACATATTTTCTAATATAATCTGACAGGTTTGTGACAACTAAGTAGGTATTTAAAGATGACAGTAGCCTACTAAGTTTTTGTCGATTTTATTTGATTCTCCATATAAATGTATGTGGCGTTACCGGCAGGGCCGTAGAAAAAGGGTAGAAACATGGCAAAATATTTTCATACATCTAGAAATATTTCTGAAGTGGAACATAGAATAGATGTTTATTAGCAAAAATGACTTTAGATACACTTTTTCATGGTACTTTCTTCGATTTTACTACTTAGCAAGTTAAATTTTATATTAAAAATATAAAAAACTAAAATATATAAAAAAAGGTGAGCGGTCGTCGGACCGCCGACAGAAGCTTGCTTCTTATGCACAATAGAATGACCATTTTTGACCATTGTTCGTAAATTTTTGACCATGTTTCAAAAATTTTGACAATTATTGACCATTTTTTCAAAATTTTTGACCATTTTTGACAATTTTTTCAAATGTTAACAATTATTGACAATTTTTCAAAATTTTTGACCATTTTAGACCATTTTTCCAAATTTTAACAATTATTGACCATTTTTGACAAGTTTTGAGCATTTTTGACAATTATTGACCATTTTTGACAATTTTTCAAAAATTTTGACCATTTTTCAAAAATTCTGACCATTTTTCAAAAATTCTGACAATTTATAACAATTATTGACCATTTTTGACAGTTTATTATAATTATTGACCATTTTTTCAAAATTTTGACAATTTTTGACCATTTTTCAAAATTTTAACAATTATTGACCATTTTTGACAGTTTCTGACAATTATTGACCATTTTTGACAATTTTTCAATTATTTTTGTACCATTTTTCCAAAAATTTTTGACAATTTTCAACAATTATTGACAATTTTTGACATTTTTTTATAATTATTGACAATTTTTTCAAAATTTTAACAATTTTTGACCATTTTTCAAAATTTTAACAGTTTTTGACCATTATTCAAAATTTAACAATTATTGATCATTTTTGACAGTTTCTGTCAATTATTGACCATTTTTGACATCTTTCAAAAATTTTGACAATTATACAATAATTATCAATTTGTCAATTTTTCGAAATATTCAACAATTTTTGATCATTCATTTTTCAAAATTTTAACAATTATTGACTATTTTTGACCATTTTTAAACATATTTAACAATTTTTGACCATTTTTGACAGTTTTTGGCAATTTTTGACAGATTCTGACAATTATTGACCATTTTTGACAATTTTTCAAAAATTTTGACAATTTTTAACAATTATTGACCATTTTTGACAGTCTTTTATAATTATTGACCATTTTTTTCAAATTTTGACAGTTTTTGAGAATTTTTGACAATTATTAACCATTTTTTCAAAACTTTGAGTTTTTGACAATTATTGACCATTTTTCCAAATTTTTGACAATTTTTGACCATATTTCAAAATTTTTAACATATTTTCTAATATAATCTGACAGGTTTGTGACAACTAAGTAGGTATTTAAAGATGACAGTAGCCTACTAAGTTTTGTATGTGGCGTGGGCAAAGTGCCGTGAAAAATAATATTTCTCACAGTATGAGCAATATTTGGTTTTGAAATTAAGTAAGGTATGAGAAATACGTCACTTTTCATAGCAGTTGTAGAAAAAAATTATTGTTTTCCTAAGACCCGAGACATATTGAGTGATGTATATACATGTACTATACATATCGGTTACAAATTGTCCTGCATATGCACCAGTCATTACCGTTTAGTAGTGTTAATATTTATGCATTACCTCAACGTATTCCTTTTATGTTATCCCCGATCGTCCATTAAACGCTATTATTAGTGTTTAATGTAGAGAAGATTATAAAGAAAAGACAAGAATTATTGAAAAAAAAAATCAAATATTACAGCAAACTATCATTATGTATACGCTATTTCCCCAGCTATTATCACTAATATTGACTAGGATTCTATATTCATTATAATATAAAACTAATAGCGGTTAACGATGCTAATTTTAGTTACAGGGTGGAACAAACTAATAAAACTATGATTGAGAAATCGTAGAGGTATGTAATTCATGTTCCAACGGGAATAGCGAATAGCATTCCTGGGAAAACTAGGAATAGCCTAAGATGGTTTGGTAATATAGTCTGGAGAAGTGAGGTCGAAAAATTTTCCGAGATAGAATATTATGCCATTAATCGAAAACATATCGATCCCCTCGAATAAATTCTGATGGGAGCTTGCGATGCATCTTGCAAGTACAACTTAAAGCACTCGAAATTGGAGTGTCTTTCAGTTTTGTTCGGACAAAAAAATTGTGGACATCAAAATTGTAGGAAATCTTATGCCCTATATAAGAGAATATATAAAAAAATTACCTATGCGCATCCGGTTTGCCCCAAGTGATCTGTGGATTCATTTAAGTGAGGTAAAAACGAAGATTGTAATTGGCTCTGATGTTAAAAAGTGCGTTACAATTTATAGTGCTGTTAGTGGAAGTGAAAAACACAAACATTATGATTGGCTCTGGTGCGTTTTTATTTATGGTTTGAGTCTGAGTGAGATCGAACTATATAGAATAAGCTTCCGTTAGTTTCCGTACAAAAACAAAAATAAATTTTTTGTAATCACGCACTTGCGAAATCAAAAGAATACCGCGTTAGACGAAAAGAAAGTTGATTGGAATTTTGCAAAAAGATCTAAAAAAACACGACAAACTATGTGTTGTTTGATGGAATTTTGAAAAAGAAATTATTTTGGTTTACCGGCAGGGCCGTAGAAAAAGGGTAGAAACATGGCAAAATATTTTCATACATCTAGAAATATTTCTGAAGTGGAACGTAGAATAGATGTTTATTAGCAAAAATGACTTTAGATACACTCTTTCATGGTACTTTCTTCGATTTTACTAGTTAAATTTTATATTAAAAATATAAAAAACTAAAATATATAAAAAAAGGTGAGCGGTCGTCGGACCACCAACAGAAGCTTGCTTTTTATGCACAATAGAATGACCATTTTTGACCATTGTTCGTAAATTTTTGACCATGCTTCAAAAATTTTGACAACTATTGACCATTTTTTCAAAATTTTTGACAATTTTTGACAATTTTTTTCAAATTTTAACAATTATTGACCATTTTTGACAATTATTGACCAATTTTGACAGTTTTGACAATTATTGATCATTTTTAACAATTTTTCAAATTTTTTTACCATTTTAGACCATTTTTCCAAATTTTAACAATTATTGACCATTTTTGACAATTTTTGAGCATTTTTTACAGGTTCCGGCAATTATTGACCATTTTTGACAATTTTTCAAAAGTTTTGACCATTTTTCGAAAATTTTGACAATTTTTAACAATTATTGACCATTTTTGACAGTTTTTTATAATTATTTACCATTTTTTCCAAATTTTCGACCATTTTTCAAAATTTTAACAATTATTGACCATTTTTAACAGTTTCTGACAATTATTGACCATTTTTGACAATTTTTCAATAATTTTGACCATTTTTCCAAAAATTTTTGACAATTTTCAACCATTATTGACATTTTTTTATAATTATTGACAATTTTTTTCAAATTTTAATAATTATTGACCATTTTTGACAATTATTGACCAATTTTGACAGTTTTGACAATTATTGATCATTTTTAACAATTTTTCAAAATTTTTTACCATTTTAGACCATTTTTCCAAATTTTAACAATTATTGACCATTTTTGACAATTTTTGAGCATTTTTTACAGGTTCCGGCAATTATTGACCATTTTTGACAATTTTTCAAAAGTTTTGACCATTTTTCGAAAATTTTGACAATTTTTAACAATTATTGACCATTTTTGACAGTTTTTTATAATTATTGACCATTTTTTCCAAATTTTCGACTATTTTTCAAAATTTTAACAATTATTGACCATTTTTAACAGTTTCTGACAATTATTGACAATTTTTCAATAATTTTGACCATTTTTCCAAAAATTTTTGACAATTTTCAACCATTATTGACATTTTTTTATAATTATTGACAATTTTTTCAAAATTTTTACAATTTTTGACCATTTTTCTAAATTTTAACAATTTTTGACCCTTTTCTAAATTTTAACAATTTTTGACCATTTTTCAAAATTTTAACAATTATTGACCATTTTTGACAGTTTCTGACAATTATTGACTATTTTTGACAACTTTCAAAAATTTTGACACATACAATAATTGTCAATTTTTCAAAATATTTAACAATTTTTGATAGTTTTTCAAAATTTTAGTAATTATTGTCTATTTTTGTTCATTTTTTAAAATATTTAACAATTTTTGACAGTTTTTGACAATTTTTGACAGATTCTGACAATTATTGACCATTTTTGACAATTTTTCATAAATTTTGACAATTTTTCATAAATTTTGACCATTTTTCAAAAATTTTGACAATTTTTAACAATTATTGACCATTTTTGACAGACTTTTATGATTATTGACCATTTTTTCAAAATTTTGACAATTTTTGACAATTATTAACCATTTTTCCAAATTTTTGGCAATTATTAACCATTTTTTCCAAATTTTGACAGTTTTTGACAATTATTGGCCATTTTCCCAAATTTTTGACAATTTTTCAAAAATTTTAACATATTTGGCAATTAGAGAGAGAGGCGCGATACTCTCTATCTTTCTCTCTCTTCCGACCGTTTGGGAATCCCTCGTGCCGGCGTGTATGAGAGAGAAGCGTGCCGCTGTGTAGCCTACGAAAGAGAGAAGAAGAAGACGGCTGAGGAAGAGAGGGGAGAGAGTTAGCGCAGCGGGCGCCCGAGAAAGAGACGAAGAATGAGTCATCGCGTGACGAACGCTTTTTCGTAACATCACACGTTTCTTGAGTTCACTGGCCTTCCCAAAAGTCCTATGTCGTGCAATAAGAAGCAAGCTTCAAAAAAACAAAAGTGCCTATAATTTTATCATCTAAAATCCCTCACCATACCTTAACTGACCAGCGACCCTGATTGAAATCTTGTTGCGTGACGAACGCTTTTTCGTAACATTACACGTTTCACGAGTTCACTAGCATTCCCAAAAGTCCTATGTCGTGCAATAAGAAGCAAGCTTCAATAAGAACAAACCTAGTTGGAATAAAATACCACTTTACACATCTAGACACAATACATGTATCGATCGGCGCCACTGGCGGGAAAAACTAATGTTGTAAATCATTTTAACGATACAGACAAAGCATAAAGAACTAACGAGATTAGTTAGTGCCAAAATACTGTAAATGAGTCAGTTTAGTTCTGCTTTTGTTGAATATTTTCAAATTAGCTTTCTAAGAACGTTGCGAACCAATAGTTAACTGAAGCATGGAAAAAAATTTGTATAGTGAGCTTGTCAATATTAGAAAATATATCAGACAACCTTGATATAATGGGTAGTAATGAAATTGTCTATCTGATGATAGATTATAGCTCGTTGACAGGTTTCCCAGGTTAAATGCTTTAGAATTTTTCCTGTTATTAGGTCATAACCAGGTGCTTTTTTCTGGTTGGTTTTTGTCTTTATTTCTTCTATAAGTTCTTTTGGTGTTACTAGTTTTATATCTTTGGTGGTTACTTCATTTATTGCAGGTAGGATTTCTGCAGCTTCTGTTTCATTTGGTTGAAAAGTATTTTCCAGATGGGTGGCAAATAGAAGTGCTTTTTCTTGATTGCTCCTAGCCCATATCTGTTGATATGACATATATAAAATATGCAACACCCCCGACTGGTTTTAGATCACTTGAAAGATAAAATCAAAGAGACAGATCGTCCGTAACACCAGATGTTATTATTATAGCAGCATGTACATGGTCATCAATTTTAGAATTCACCTCTATATTCTGTTCAGATTTCTTTTAGGCACGATGTAGAGAAAAGCACGTGGTAAGTTGAAATGAGCAGAGCCGCATTCTATTTTAAAAATGAATCCAAATTATACTGGTTGTCCCATTTAAAAAAAGTTTGTTGGGGTCAATAAAGAGTATTTTTGTAATAAATATGAGCATCAGTGAAAAGTTTTGGAGATATTGGATTGTCATACCATCGTGGGACAACCGGTATAATCGTAGCGTTTGTATAGCTATGTCGTAAGTTAATTTAAAAAAAACACGACAATATTGGCCGTTAGCGGATGATCTAATAAATACCAAGGACATCATCTGTAATTTTTTTTTAAATCTATTGTTTTAATTAAAGTCTATTATTGCATAAAACATCTCATTATACGCTTTTCATTCATGAACAAAATGATACGATCGTGAAAAAAGTACATCGGGTCTATGAGGTAATCGAGTTCGGTGTTTTTAATGCTGTTGGTAATTAACAGTCCAGTTTGAAACCACAAACTTTTTTAGGTATATTGGAAATCATGTAAAACAATATTGAATATTAAAAATACCGGTTTAATGCTATACGGGGTATTTATAAATAGTTGGTGATGGAGAATGACTTTGATTTTTTGCCATCTCTAAAAGACCAGGCAATATGCGATAAATTTATTATCAGAAACAAAAAATCAAAATAAGATAATATACAACCTTTAAGTAATGAAACCCAAAATCTATAGTCAGACATAACATGACATAGACAGATGCCATCGTGCAAATGATGTGCAATTTATCCCGATTTTTGTGCACTTGAGTTTTTTTGTTATGAAGCTGCGCTACATTAAACTCAAGCTAAGTCAACTCTTTTAATTGATTTCAAAGAAACCATAACTGTTATTTTGTGCAAATTGTGTGCAATTTATGTGCATCTTGACATTGTACTACCTCAATCTCAAGCTAGCTCAGCTTTTGCAATTGATTTCAATGAATCCATAACTTTTATTTTGTTCAAATTGTGTGAAAATTATTTGCACAGAGTATCTTGACATTTGTGCACTTATATATTATTTTCTTATATTATAAGTTATGACACATTAAACTCAACTTGCTCAATTATTTTAATTATCATCCGATTTCAAACAAATAATTACTGTTATTTTGTGCAAATTGTGTGCAAATTATTTGCGGATTATGTGCAAATTATGTGCCAGGATCTTGACATTTGTGCACTTACATATTTTTTTTATTAAAAGTTGTATTACCTTAAACTCAAGCTAGCTCAACTGTTTTAATTTATCATCCGATTTCAAAGAAACCATTACTGATATTTTGTGCAAATTGTGTGCAAATTATGTGCGAGTAATGTGCGAATTATGTGCAAATTATGTGCAAAGATCTCGCCATTTGTGCATTTACATATTTTTTTATCATAAATTATGCTATATTGAACTCAAGCTAACTGTTTTAATTTATCAACCGATTTCAAACCAACCATTACTGTTATTTTGTGCAATTTATGTGAACAAATCTTGAAATTTTTGCATTTACATATATTTTTTTATTAAAAGTTGTACTACCTTAAACTCAAGCTAGTGTCAACTCTTTCAATTGATTTAAAATAAAACATTACTGTTATTTTGTGCAAATTGTGTGCAATTTATGTGCACAGATCGTGACTTGTGCACTCATATATTTCTTGTTATTAAAATTGTCTCTATCTTAAACTCAAGCTAGCACAACTCTTTTAATTAATTTTAATGAAACCATAACTGTTATTTTGTGCAATTTAGGTGCACAAAACTTGACATTTGGGCATATATATATATATATTTTTTTTTTAATTAAAAATTATACTACCTCAATATCAAGCTAGCTCAGCTCTTTCAATTGATTCAATTGAATCCATAACTGTTAGGTATTTTGTTCAAATTGTGTGAAAATTATTTGCACAGAATATCTTGACATTTGTGCACTTATATATATTTTCTTATATTATTAGTTATGACTCATTAAACTCAAGCTAGCTCAATTAATTATTATCCGATTTCAAACAAACCATTACTGTTATTTTGTGCAAATTATGTGCAAGAATCTTGACATTTGTGCACTTACATATTTTTTTTTATTATAAATTATGCTATATTGAACTCAAGCTAGCTCAACTGTTTTAATTATCATCCGATTTGAAACAAACTATTACTGCTATTTTGTGCAATTTCTGTGAACAAATCTTGACATTTGTGCATTTACATATATGTTTTTTATTAAAAGTTGTACTACCTTAAACTCAAGCTAGGCTCAACTCTTTCAATTGATTTCATATAAACCATTACTGTTATTTTGTGCAAATTGTGTGCAATTTATATGCACAAATCGTGACTTGTGCACTCATATATTTCTTGATATTAAAATTGTTTCTACCTTAAACTCAAGCTATCACAACTCTTTTAATTAATTTCAATGAAACCATAACTGTTATTTTGTGCAATTTAGGTGCACAAAACTTGATTTATGTGTAGCACTCTTGACGTTTGTGCATATATATTTTTTTAATTAAAAGTTTTACGACCTCAATCTCAAGCTCTTGCAATTGATTTCAATTAATCCAAAACTTTTATTTTGTTCAAATTGTGTCCAAATTATTTGCACATAATATCTTGACATTTGTGCACTTATATATTATTTTCTTATATTATAAGTTATGACACAATAAACTCAAGCTAGCTCAAATCCTTTAATTATCATCCGATTTCAAACAAACCATTACTTTTATTTTGTGCAAATTGTGTGCAAATTATGTGCGAGTAATGTGCGAATTATGTGCAAATTATGTGCAAAGATCTCGCCATTTGTGCACTTACATTTTTTTTTATTATAAATTAAGCTATACTGAACTCATGCTAGCTCAACTGTTTTAACTCATCAACCGATTTCAAACAAACTGTTACTGTTATTTTGTGCAATTTATGTGCACATATCGCGACTTGTGCACTCATATATTTCTTGTTATTAAAATTGTCTCTTCCTTAAACTCAAGCTAGCACAACTCTTATAATTAATTTCAATGACTATAACTGTTATTTTGTGCAAATTGTTTGCAAATTGTGTGCAATTCATGTGTAGCACTCTTGACATTTGTGCATATATATTTTTTTAATTAAAAGTTGTACTACCTCAATCTCAAGCTAACTTAGCTCTTGCAATTGATTTCAATTAATCCAAAACTTTTATTTTGTTCAAATTGTGTCCAAATTATTTGCACATAATATCTTGACATTTGTGCACTTATATATTATTTTCTTATATTATAAGTTATGACACAATAAACTCAAGCTAGCTCAAATCCTTTAATTATCATCCGATTTCAAACAAACCATTACTTTTATTTTGTGCAAATTGTGTGCAAATTATGTGCAAATTATGTGCAAAGATCTCGCCATTTGTGCGCTTACATATTTTTTTTTATTATAAATTATGCTATACTGAACTCATCCTAGCTCAACTGTTTTAACTTATCAACCGATTTCAAACAAACCGTTACTGTTATTTTTTGCAATTTATGTGCACATATCGCGACTTCTGCACTAATATATTTCTTGTTATTAAAATTGTCTCTACCTTAAACTCAACCTAGCACACCTCTTTTAATTAATTTTAATGAAACCATAACTGCTATTTTGTGCAAATTGTGTGCAATTTATGTGTAGCACTCTTGACATTTGTGCATATATATTTTTTTAATTAAAAGTTGTACTACCTCAATCTCAAGCTAGCTTAGCTCTTGCAATTGCTTTCAATTAATCCAAACTTTCATTTTGTTCAAATTGTGTCCAAATTATTTGCACATAATATCTTGACATTTGTGCACTTATATATTATTTGCTTATATTATAAGTTATGACACAATAAACTCAAGCTAGCTCCTTCAATTATCATCATATTTCAAACAAACCATTTCTTTTATTTAGTGCAAATTGTGTGCAAATTATGTGCGAATTATGTGCAAATTATGTGCAAATTATGTGCAAGGATCTTGCCATTTGTGCACTTACATATTTTTTTATTATAAATTATGCTATACTGAACTCATGCTAGCTCAACTGTTTCAACTTATAAACCGATTTCAAACAAACCGTTACTGTTATTTTGTGCAATTTATGTGCACATATCGCGACTTGTGCACTCATATATTTCTTGTTATTAAAATTGTCTCTACCTTAAACTCAAGCTAGCACAACTCTTTTAATTAATTTGAATGAAACCATAACTGTTATTTTGTGCAAATTGTGTGCAATTTATGTGCACAGATCGTAACTTGTGCACTCGTATATTTCTTGTTATTAAAATGTTCTCTACCGTAAACTCAAGCTATCACAACTCTTTTAATTATCGTCCGATTTCGTGCAAATTATGTGCAATTCTTGTCATCTTGATTATCATAAATTTTTAACTAATAAATGAATTTCCTATGATCGCCAAGCTGTTTGATAAACTATTGTTACTTCCCAGACATATTAGTTTTTCGGGAATATATTATATTTATTATAAAGTAATATCTCCTTTCACTTGAACTAGACTATAAACAATTTCCGCGGCATCTCTCAAAGTACCCACAATTTCATCGTGAACACTCATACAAGAATTAAACAAGAATTAAAATGCATGTATGTATGTATCTCACGTATCCACTTGGTTCGAATATTAAACAGATCGGTTATAGTACTACACTGTGTATAAGTACTATCGGGTAATTAATTCACTTGACGTTTTTTTTCCCAGTGATTAAATACCGTGAATTTATTGACGTACACGTACAGTAAAGATAAACGTTAAATATGGATTTTCTCACGTCTTTTTTTTCTTTGTCTCTTCAGTATGTGCTGAATATAAAAGTCATTTTGAGGGAGGGTTTACTTTTACACACCTCGTATTCTCGGTAATTATTTCTATTAACAAAAGTGTTTAAACATAATTCAAACACTAATGACTCGATGTAAAACAATTTTATTATCGCAAATACTGTTTTCGGTGTTTGTAGCAAGAACAATTGACATTTTTCCCTCTGCGTTGGCAATTACATTTTGCAGATAAAGCGATGTAATTGCTCGCCATTTTCGTTGTAAAATCTATAAAGTTTGGCACGAATGGCATTGTAAATCCTTTTCTAGTGGTTAGATTAAGGAAGGTGCTTTAAAATGGGAATATATTATTAGCGACCAAAGTCGTTATTGCGTTCATATAATTGAAATTAAACTACTTGTTGGAAAAATAACGTTAGGATGTCGAACGAGGAACTGAGATTTAGGGAACTAGCGATCAATAAAAAAATCTTTCTTTTCAAGTATAGACCACCCAAGTATACTCGCTTGATCCATTCTATGGGTGAGAACGACTAGGTCGTAACGGTAGAGTCGCTGCGGAGAACACATATGAGCGATCGCAGAGTCTGATAGCCAAGTTGAGAGAAGACATAAAAGAAGTGGAGACAAACTGCGAAAATACAGAAGGAATAAAGAAGGAAATCGAGAAAGATAGGAAAAATCTGCCAACTCCACTCCAGATTTGACGAGAGGAAACCACTACCCATCAACATGGTAGAGCTCGAAGTAGAACATAAGGAGAAAATAGGGAAAATTCAACACATACAGAACGTGAGGATAAGATGGGAAGCGCAAAGAATGTTTATGTCTTATATATCATATATTAACCCTATATCATCATCATAAAACAAAATGTAATTGCTAGGGCAGGTACAACTCTGCGTAGACTCGACCGCCTGCTGTTAACTCAAGTGCTGGATGATTTATGACCTTCTTATATTTCTGGTCGTACTTTACCGCCCACGCTACTTGCTTGGTCTTGTGCATAAAGTTGGAGCTTCCTATCCCTTTTTTACAATCCATTGCTTGTCCACAACTTATAGGTCCGTCATTATTTATTCATATTTTCACTTCAAAATGTTTAACGTTATTTAACGTGTCTTATTTTTTTTTCAAATGACATGATTACATCTTACCACGTCACCGATGTAGGAAAAAAAATATTTAATTCGTATTTTGAAACCCAACAATAACACCAACTTTGCATACAATGAACAATATTCATAGGAAACACCTTCATCGTTTCATATATTCAATTGTAGAATATATTTGAATAATATACTATTTATTGCAAAGTAATTTTTGTCTAATCATGCTATATATTATTTTGGGTTGAACTTTTTTTTACCGTTAGAACATGTTTTATGATCAAATTTCACTTTTGTCAATCATAGTTATTATTTTTTGAAGTTATACTTCTAATGCGACTTGCGACAAGGTTGCGTTAAACGTTTATCGCAAGAAAGAAAGAAGCACAAAGGTAGAATGTAGGAGAGAGAAAGAGAGTGAGTCCTTCGGTATTCGATAACAGATGGCAGTGTAAGTACTCTTTTTATTGTTTAAAAAGTAATTTGTTAAGAGATTGTAATTTTGAAATTTCCTTCACATGACCAAAATGTTCGGCATTTATCAACAAATGATAGTGTAAGCAGTGATGAGATGTCAACTTTTTGTATATCAGTAGATGCTACACCACCAAAAAATCCGTACACCGTCACAAGGACGTCGAACAACACAGTATTAGGAATGGAGAACTATCGATGTTGGTTTATCGATATTTTTGACTATCGAAAAAAATCGATAGTTTTCGGTACTATATCGATATAGTGAGATGATTAAAAATGCGATCAAAAAATGGGACAGAGAGATGAGAGAAAGATAGAGATGGGGAGAGAGAGAAAGAGAGAGATAGGAAAGAGAGATGGGAGAGAGATAGGAAAGAGAGAGAGAGATGGAAACGAGAGAGATGAGAGAGATGGGAGAGAAAGAAAGAAGGAAAGATGGAAGAGAGAGATGGCAGAGAGTGAGAGAAAGATTAGAGAGAAAGGGAGAGACAAATTTGGAAGAGAGTGATAGATATATAGAGAGATAGATAGAGAGATGGGAGAGAGAGAGAGAGAGAGAGAGAGAGGAAAGAGAGAAAGAGAGATAGAAAATAGAGAGAGATGGGAAAAAGAGAGAAATATGAGAGAGAAAAAGTGAGATATGGAAGAGAGAGGGAAATGGGAGAGAGAGAAAGAAAGCGTATTGCGTGTGATTACAATCGTTATTTTAAATTGTCAGAATCTAAGACGGATTCGGTAAGGTTCGCGACCCTCGGAATATTGTAAGACTTTTTTTTCTTATTAGACCATTTTTAACAGTTTTTTATAGTTATTGACCAATTTTTCAGAATATTTAATAATTTTTGAACCTTTTTCAGAATTTTAACAATTATTGACCATTCTTGACAGTTTTTGACCATTTTTGACAGGTTCTGACAATTATTGACCATTTTTGAAAGTTTTTCAAAAAATTTGACCATTTTTTCAAAATTTTAACAATTATTGACCATTTTTGACAATTATTGACCATTTTTGAGAATTTTTCAGAAATTTTGACAATTATTGACCATTTTTCAAAATATTTTCAATTTTTGATCATTTTTGACAATTTTTGATAGGTTTTGACAATTATTGACCGTCTTTGACAATTATATATTGAAAATTTTTCAAAAATTTTAACCATTTTTCAAAATTTTTGACAATTGACCATTTTTTCAAAATTTTGACAATTATTGACAGTTTTTCCCAAATTTTGACAATTATTGACCATCTTTCCAAATTTTTGACAATTTTTGAACATATTTCAAAATTTTTGACAATTTTTCAAAAATATTTGGTAATTACAATTATTGATCATTTTTCAGAATTTTAACAATTATTAACCATTTTTGAACGTTTTTTGACAATAATTTTCCATTTTAGACAGTTTTTGACAATAATTGACAATTTTTGAAGAATATTGACCAATTTTGATAATTTTTTACAATTATTGGCCAATTTTTACAATTTTTGACAATTATTGACCATTTTTGACAATTATAGACCATTTTTCAAAACTTTGACAATTATAGACCATTTTTCAAAATGTTGACAATATTTGACTATTTTTGATAGTTTTCGACAATTTTTAGCAATTATTAACCATTTTTTCAAAATTTTTGACAAAAATCGTCTAAAGATGTTTCAGAATATTTAACAATTTTTGACCCTTTTTCAGAATTTTAACAATTTTTGACAATTATTGACCATTCTTGACAGTTTTTGACCATTTTTGACAGGTTCTGACAATTATTGTCCATTTTTGACAGTTTTTCAAAAATTTTGACCATTTTTTCAAAATTTTAACAATTATTGACCATTTTTGACAATTATTGACCATTTTTGAGAATTTTTCAGAAATTTTGACAATTATTGACCATTTTTTAAAATATTTAACAATTTTTGACCATTTTTCAAAATATTAACAATTATTGACTATTTTTGACCAGTTTTCAAAATATTTTCAATTTTTGATCATTTTTGACAATTTTTGATAGGTTTTGACAATTATTGACCGTCTTTGACGATTATATATTGACAATTTTTCCAAAATTTTAACCATTTTTCAAAATTTTTGACAATTATTGAACATGTTTTCAAAATTTTGAAAATTATTGACCATCTCTCCAAATTTTTGACAACTTTTGACCATATTTCAAAATTTTTGACAATTTTTCAAAATTTTTCAACATATTTGGTAATTATTAACCATTTTTCAAAATTTTAACAATTATTGATCATTTTTGACAATTATTAACCATTTTTGAACGTTTTTTGACAATAATTTTCCATTTTAGACAGTTTTTGACAATAATTGACAATTTTTGAAGAATATTGACCAATTTTGATAATTTTTTACAATTATTGGACAATTTTTACAATTTTTGACAATTTTTACAATTTTTGACAATTTTTACAATTTTTGACAATTATTGACCATTTTTGACAATTATAGACCATTTTTCAAAATTTTGACAATATTTGACCATTTTTGATAGTTTTCGACAATTTTTGGCAATTATTGACCATTTTTTCAAAATTTTTGACAAAAATCGTACAAAGATGTTACCAATTGTAAAACTTTCGAAAATAATCGATAATAATCTACAGTAAAAATATAGCTATCAATGAATATCGAGCGTTATTTTACCGACATATCACTAGAAAAACAACTATGGTTAAATCAGTAGATTGCATGTATAAATCAGTAGATATCTCATCACTGAGTGTAAGTATACATTTTTCCTTAAATAAAGTTACTTTTAAAATGTAATTCAGAAAAACTTCCTTTTTTGGAAATTTCTTCATATGACCAAAACCTTCGGCATTCAATGACAGATGGCAGTGTAAGTATTCTTTTTAAAAAGTAATTTATTCAGAAGCTGCAATTTTGAAATTTCCTTCAAATGACCACTAAAAATCAATTTCTACCCTTTCCTATTTTGATTTCCACGTTACGAAGTAAGTAGTAATCGTCGTAGAGGCATAACTTTAACGTAATAAGAAGACTTATTGGTAAAAACAACAGTAATACTGCCGATATCAGCTTTTCATAGGAACAGAAAAAAAAAGATAAAAAATATTGACTATAGATAAAGAGTCATACACAGCATACAGTGTGATCGTTTTGACAACTTTTTTAAATAAAATATTTGTAAAAGTTATCATTATTATCTACTTAAATTGTTGAGCAGTGTAGTATGGAAACGCCTAGATTAATCTAGCAGTTCTATAGTTAATAAATCATGAGTCAGTAACAACTTTTTCATTGTCAGTTTGTAAAAGAATTGTTCAAAGACGCAGTAAAAGACAACTTGACATTATACTATTAAATTCAATTACCAAAATTTTAATGAAGCATAATTATAGTATTGAAAAAAAAATTAATGTCACGAATTCCAAATCATCGTGTTTTTTTTCCGGCGTAGTAGATAATTAGATTCATTTTTAGAGGAGTAATTGAGTGGTAACTAAAAGAGAAGAATACAAACCGACTATGTTTATCCATGTAGGAATATTAGTAGGTAAAAAAATTGATTGGTTATCGCTAAATATAAAAACCCGATTCACTTTAATTCAAATTTAACAATAGGTCCTAATTTGTTGGACGAAATTGGCACGTGAAAAAATCATAATTTATTCCCAGGTATACGGACAGACCATTCAATCCGATGGGTTTTTTTTCTACACTGCTCCGATCAATAAAACCAAGGTTTTAATAACAAAGTGTTTTATTGGTATATAGGACGTCCCAAGAAATCGTCATTGAACTAATCGAATGCTTCCAAAAAGTTATATCCAGTATTTAGTGATCTTTGCAATACCATCTTCACTGATCATCCAATAGCTTTCAAGCGGCTGTAAACGCGCTGCTATTGCTTGTGACGTCATACAGTATGAACTCAGTTCAGAGTCCATGGAATAAGGAAGATAGTCCTTCAAAATATCCTTGTTTACTACGTTTTTTTTTTGAATGGTGATTAATTGTTAATTATTAGACCTTGTGAAATTGTGTTTGTGCCCATAATATACTTACTATGATTGAATAAGGATACCACAAGGTACCAACAAAACAAGAACAGAAACAAATTTACAGTTGGGCAAAATGATACTGCAAGACGTCAACTTGATACTATTATTGATTAAAGAAATTGAAAGCTTCTCTATTGCTGAGCTGCAACGCCAAAATTCTGAAGGTGTTTATGGCAATAGCTGTCGAGGTACTTGAATTCAAATAAAAAAACTTGCAATACAAAACTTGATCAATTAAATAATTCCTAGCTGTAGCTCTATTGTGCTCGGCCAATTAGCCTGTTTCCTCTAAAAATTTAAAAATAATCCACTAGAGGCCGCACTAGTGGGGGGTACATTATGTTTTAATTTTCCATTTGACAGCAACATTAAACGTACCAAATGAGAATTCGTACTTATTTGAGGTTTTCAAAAATGCATTTTTTCTCGCCAATGACGAAAAACTGTTTATTATAGTCGAGTCCGAAAATTGATAGTCGAGGCGTAGCCGAGACTAGCAAGAATGCGAAACAATAGACAAGTGCATATTAAATTTTTCGTCGATCGAAAGAGGTAGCTTTTTATAAATATTACTACAATATTTTTTATTGAACTCTATATAAAGAAAATTAAATAAATCTAAGTCGGTCACCGTGCTCAGATCTGATGCCTACTATTTTTTTTAACCAAGGTCGTATAACTTTTTTGTTAATAGCCGTTTGTAATGTTTGATATTAAATTATATATTATAATGATTGGAAATATTAATTTATAGTTAAATTTTTTTAAAACGTGATTTATATATTACTTCAGGAGATAACATTGAGGGGGTCATGGTAACAAACGGACAAAACGTTTCATTACACGCCTTTGAAGATTGAGTTGGAATATGAAAGTTGGCCCAATCAAAAAGCAAGTTTTTAGCTACAAACAGTAAAATTATCGATATGGGACAACCTTTAAAGGTGTAAAGGTGGAGTACCTACCCATAACCGCATGGTATGTAGATGTCAAAAAAATTTTAATTACCTCGTGGCTAAACGCTTTTGGCATAAGTAAGTGGATATTTATAAATTTGAGTAATTCCTTGGGTCGTGATTCAATATATTTTTCTTGGTATAAAGTTGGGTGCCACCCAACAATAGTACATACCAGTGAATTTTAATTTCAAACATTTAAGTTTGGAATATACAGTGAGTCCATGAAGTAACGCATTATCAGCTAAATAAACAGTAGTGAAAAATTATAATATAAAGGTAAAAAAATTGAAGGAAATGTTAGTTTTGTAAAGTTGGTGCTGAAAAAGTGTATGGAAAGTTATTTATATAAAAATGTACGGAAAGGAAGGCTCAATCTAATTTTTATTTTTAGAAATAATGGCTTATTATAAATATTAAAAAATATAATAAAACTTGCTTTGCTATGTAAAGCTATAAATAAAATGTAAAATTACAAATTTTATACCTCGTACAGAAATCTAATAAATTCTTCTATTATTCATGACAAATATTATGCTTTTTGACCAAATTCACTTTCGACTGAAATCATTTTGTATTAAAAACGATTTTATCAATAATTGATTCTACTAGGATTATTTTCTAGTTTATAAATGGTTCCAATTTCAATAATGTAAAAAGAAATATTTTTACTCACAAACGATTATCTCGAATCTGTGTAAATTGACCGCAAACAAATAAAAATCCACTTCTCGATTCCTTTTTTTTTTTCATCAGATCAATTATTCGGCAACGATTTTTACAAAACAACACCAAAAAAAAACTGAATACAATCATTACTAGTCTAGAAATTATTGAAGTGAAATAGAAAAAAAATTGCCATTGAACGTATTTACTTCAAAATAGTGAATTTTTACTTGAAATTTAATTTAAAAAAATTTAAATGTCTTTAATAATAATAATAATAATAAATGCAATACAAATGGGATTTGGATTAGACAAGACACAGAAATGACAATGTATAGTTACAGAACATGATTATAATCCATAATAAAACAATGAAACAGCTCTGGTTTAAAACTCGATTTATTATATTATTAAATTTCCCAAATTTAGCTATTGAAAAAAATCAGAAATTAACACAAAAAGTACAATTTTATTTTATAAATCAGATATGCGTGCAGCTAACATTTCAGCAGAATGCAATTATTTTAAAACAAAAATAATCATAATATTTACCAGTAAATAACAATAAACCCATTTCATTAACATTTTATAATACAAATTTTACACAAAATTATTCATTATTCAAAATTGTTTTCAATGAAATTGTGAATATTGTGAATGGACCGTAAGAAAATTAGACATGAAAAATCCTGAAGATTCATTTTGTGAGACTAGAAATCGACAATTTTACATATTTTAGTGAATTTTCAGTCGATATTTCCAAGGATTAGGGGGGGGGTTAGAAAAAAGCAATTTGTATCGCAAAATATTTCCATACCTACCCCTTTGTTCTAAATTTTCGACAAAAAAAATAAAAAATGCTAAAAATTCGTAAAGAGGGGTTTTTTGGAACGAAAAATCGACTGGCACAATCAGTTTTTTGATAAAATCATTATTTCGCCTTCAAATAGAGTCGATAGAGGGGACAATTTTACATCTTTTACCAAGCATTAAGGGAGTTAGGAAAAAGCAATTTATATAGCGAGATATTTTCATACCCACCCCTTGGTTCCAAATTTTCGAAAAAAAAAAATTTAAAATGCTTAAAATTCGTAAAAAGGGGTTTCTTGGGACGAGAAATCAACTGGCACAGTCTGTTTTTTTATTAAATCATTATTTCGCCTTCAAATAGAGTCATGAAATTTTCGAAATCCAGTTTTCAGAATAAAAATATCTCGACTAAATGGAGAGATAGAAAGTTCTAGTCTTCACCAATCGATTCGGGGGAAAATTTTTCATATATTACTGAATTTTGAGTGGATATTTCCAAGCATTAAGGGATTTAGGAAACAGCAATTAATATCGCGAGATATTTTCATACCCACCTTGGTTCTAAATTTTCGACAAAAAAAAATTAAAAATGCTTAAAATTCGTAATAAGGGGTTTCTTGGGACGAGAAATCGACTGGCACAGTCTGTTTTTTGATAAAATCATTATTTCGCCTTCAAATAGGGTCATGAAATTTTCGAAAATCCAGTTTTCAAAATAAAAATAACTCGACTAATTGGAGAGATAGAACGTTCTAGTCTTCACCAATCGATTCAGGGGAAAATTTTAGAAATAAGAATGAATTTTAAGTCAATATTTCCGACCATTAAGGGAGTTGGGAAAAAGCAATGTATATCGCGAAATATTTCCATACAAATTTACAACAAAAAATTTCGTGATATGGAAAATGCTGAAAATTCGTAATAGGGGTTTTTTGGACGAAAAATAACTGGCGCAGTCAGTTTTCCGATAAAATTAGTCTATCGCTTTCAAATAGTGTCATGCTATTTCTAGATATTTTCATTGGTTGTCTATAAGCTGTCGAATTTTTTAGAAGTCTTTGGTTGGGAAAAATTAAAAAATATCTTAATTCCTGTAACTGCTGCTGCTGGTTTAAATTCCCATAAAAAAACAAACTATAATGAATGGAACTTACAGAAACTTACTTTTAGCAAATATTACTCCAATGTTTAAAAAAAACAATAAATCCTTATTGCACTTATGTACTCAAACACACTCACAAAATCCTTTTTATTCCACGCTATTTTTTGTTTCTTTCAGTATCAATCTACCCCGGATAGAAAACAATAAAGAAACGTTAAAACAAAACCAGCGCGCGCGCGAAACACCTTAAAACAGAAACAACAGACTGTCGTCCTCGCGGAACACTCGATCCTACGCGCAACAAACAAGAGACTAGCAAAAGCCTTTTAACAAACAGTCGGTCGTAGCAAACCGTTGTTGTTGTGGACACTCGTTTCTCTCCCATACTCGAACACACTATCACTTTTTTCTTAAATCTCGCAATGATTGATGTTATAAACTCAAATTTTTTTTTACGTTTCGAGTCCAAAGTATAGTTCTTTCGTTCAGCTCAGTGTTTCACTCGGGGTTCGATGATATTATATAAGCGATGCGATATTATCTCATCAATAAAATTATGGTGGTAATAAAAAAAATTCAAACACGCAATCAATCATAGTATTTAAATGGTACACGACTAGATACGAGTGTCAAAAATACCTCAAGATAAGGGGACAATTAGTGAGATTGTTGAAGTGTCAAGAATAACAAATAAATTAAATGTTACAGAATAAACTCGAAACAGGGACAATCCAACGCTGTACATAGACAGTTGCAACCCTACCCGTATTCATCCCTTGGAACACTCAGAGGAACGGGTATAAGTTAGGTTACGTTTGGGATCAGTGGGTCTATTAGGCTCTCCACCGTGACTCACTCAATTATAGCTTACATCTATTCATATTTCACCAAACAAATCCAATTTATTTGGTGAACATTATCTTCCAAACAAAGCTGGATCTCCTCGACACATCACGTCAGTTGTCTGACCGTTTCCGACCCTGAAGAGAGTTGATTTGTGACCGTTCCAGGTTATTTTTTTTCCTGTATACAGAAGAGTCATTCTTGTTAACCTTATTCATTTGTCTGGTATTCCTAGTCATTTCATAGTTTTAAAAAGTTTGTCTCTGTTAACATTATTGAATGCAGATGACTGCATACTAATTACAGTTTCTGGTTACCTACTTTACCTACTTTCGACACGTGCCGCTAGATCGCACCACGATCGATCTACTGCAGTAAGGATATAACATAAATTCTTTTCTTATCCAAAACATGCTCTTGCGCTGGATAACATTTTCTTACCAAAAATCGCCTCTGAAGAATTTTTCTAGTTTTCAGTTTTCCTTAAAGTATTCTAGAGTCCGCCTTCAATGTGTGTTTGAACAGATCCACATGGTACTAACCAGATTGTACTTTATTGCAAGGTGATACAGCTAACGATCTCATAAATAGGTAAAAGTTATATTGCAATTAAGAGATTTGTATGTGTGTATGTGTTAGTGAGAGATTTCAAAAAATTTATCGTGTGAACATAAAGAGATTAAGGTTCGATGGCGATGAACATTTTCAATGTCGTTGGATATTTATTGATACTTTATTATTCTCATTTCCATAAGAAAATGTATTAACTTTGCCCTTATACAGATTAATACGTATAAAACAATTTTCTGTATAAGTGAATGAAATTAATCCGATTATGAAAGTCCGTTTCTGGATAAAAAAAAATCGACCGAAATCGTTACCAAATTATATCTGAAAACTTATTGGAGCTCACGAAAATCATCTGATGGAAGGAAAAAGTCGCCAAGGGTGATGAACACGTGTTTAAGCTTTTGCAATTGATTTTGGATAAACTGTACAATTTTCTTTCAAAAATTAAACAAAAACTTATTAAGTGATCCCTGTAGGTACGTTTTCCAGTCCTCCATCTTTTTAATCCTTTTTTTATATAGGAATTGTTTATTGAACCATCAAATTTAAGGATGCTTCATCCTAAGATCTTTGCCATCAATTTTTTATCCCAAAAATTAAACTAAAGATTAATAAGTAAACTCTATAAATCGGTTTTGTGGTCCATGACGCTAAAACTGGCAGAAAATCAGGGACGAAAAAATACTAAGGGCTCCTCCCATAGTTTTTTTTTCAAATAACAGCACATTATTCTAGACGTATTCTAGAATGTCTCTAAAAAAGTTAGATTTACGTGGGCCATTCAGAAATTGTGATATTAACAATTTTTCAACTTAAAAATATTAAATTTCCCAGCTCCCTCTTAAATGAACGTTCTAGACATATTCTAGAATGTTCCTATATAAATCCAGACGATTCACGTGCTGCATTAAGAATATTCGTAGAACAATATCTATTTTTTGAGGTTTTCTTTGATTTAAGAGTATTTTATCTCCTCGCTTGTCTTGAATGACCATTGACCTTCTTCTAGAAGAATTCTATGTCCCTGGAAAAATCTAGACGAATCGAGTACTGCATTCATAACTTACGAAAGAAAATAACAACTTTTTGGAGGTTTTATTGAGTTTAAAAATATTATATAACCTCGCTCCTACTTGAATTGCGGTTGACTTTCTTCTAGAAGTATTCTAGAATTTTTCTTGAAAAATATAGACGAATCACGAGTTGCATTCATAATTTATATGTGAAGATGATCTTTTCGAGTTTTTCTTGGGCTAAAAATATTAAATCTTCTCGCTTCCACTTGAATGATTATTGATTTACTTCTAGAGGTATTCTAGAATGTGTCTAGAAATACCTGGACAAATCGCGAGCTGCATTTAGAATTTACATATGAAAATGTGATTTTTTTGGAGTTTTTCTAAGATTTAAAAATATTAAATCTCCTCCCTTTAACTTAAATGACCTTCTAACAGTATTCTAGAATCTGCCTAGAAAAATATAAACGAATCGCGTATTACATTCTGTACTTACAAATGAAATTAACATTTTTTTGGTGATTTTCTTGAGTTCAATGTCTATCCACTTTTTTCTAGAAGTATTCTAGAATGGGTCCATGAGAATCTAAACGACTTGCGTGCTGCATTCATAACTTACGAAAGAAAATAACAACTTTTTGGAGGTTTTATTTAGTTTAAAAAAATTATATCACCTCGCTCCCACTTGAATCACTATTTTGGAATGTGTCCAAAAAGATTAGACTACTTTAATGACTATTGACTTTTTTCTAGAAGAATTCTAAAATGTATCGAGACGAATCACGAGTTGCATTCATAATTTATATGTGAGAAGGTGATTTTTTCGAATCTTTCTTGAGCTTAAAAATATTAAATCTTCTCGCTTCCACTTGAATGAATACTGATTTACTTCTAGAGGTATTCTAGAATGTGTCTAGAAATATCTGAACAAATAGTGAGCCGCATTTAGAATTTACATATGAAAATGTGATCTTTTGGTGAGTTTCTTGGATTTAAAAATATTAAATCTCCATCTCACTTAAATGACTATTGACCTCCTTCTAAAAGTATTCTAGAATCTGTCTAGAAAAATATAATCGAATCGCGTATTACATTCTGAACTTACAAATGAAATTAACATTTTTTTGGTGATTTTCTGGAGTTAAATGTCTATTCACTTTTTTCTAGAAGTATTCCAGAATGGGTTCAGGAGAATCTAAACGACTTGCGTGTTGCATTAATAACTTACGAAAGAAAATAACAAGTTTTTGGAGGTTTTATTGTGTTTAAAAATATTATATCACCTCGCTCCCACTTGAATGACTGTTGACTTTCTTCTAGAAGTATTTTGGATTGTGTCCAAAAAGATTAGACGATTTACTGGCTGCATTCAGAATATTTTGAAGATATTATATTCCTTGCTCCTACTTTAATGACTATTGACTTTTTTCTAGAAGAATTCTTAAATGTATCTAGACGAATCACGGGTTGCATTCATAATTTATATGTGAAAAGATGATTTTTCGAGTTTTTCTTTAGGTTAAAAATATTAAATATTCATCGATTCCACTTGAATCATTATTTATTTACTTCTAGAAGTATTCTAGAAATACCTGCACAAATCGCGAGCCGCATTTAGAATTTACATATGAAAATATGATCTTTTGGTAAGTTTCTTAGATTTAAAAATATTAAATCTCCTCCATCTCACTTAAATTACTATTGACCTCCTTCTAAAAGTATTCTAGAATCTGTCTGGAAAAATATAAAAGAATCACGTATTACATTCTGAACTTACAAATGAAATTAACATTTTTTTGGTGATTTTCTTAAGTTCAATGTCTATTCACTTTTTTCTAGAAGTATTCTAGAATGGGTCCAGGAGAATCTAAACGACTTGCGTGTTGCATTCCTAACTTACGAAAGAAAATAACAACTTTTTAGAGGTTTCTTTGAGTTTGAAAATATTATATCACCTAGCTCCCACTTGAATGACTGTTGACTTTCTTCTAGAAGTATTTTGGAATGTGTCCAAAAGATTACACGATTTTACTGGCTGCATTCAGAACTTACGATTAAAAATAACAATATTTTAAAGATATTATATTCCTTGCTCCTACTTTAATGACTATTGACTTTTTTCTAGAAGAATTCTAAAATGTATCTAGACGAATCACGAGTTGCATTCATAATTTATATGTGAAAATATGATTTTTTCGAGTTTTTCTTTGGGTTAAAAATATTAAATCTTCTCGCTTCCACTTCAATGATTATTAATTTACTTCTAGAGGTATTCTAGAATGGGTCTAGAAATACCTGGACAAATCGCGAGCCGCATTTAGAATTTACATATGAAAATGTGATCTTTTGGTGAGTTTCTTGGATTTAAAAATATTAAATCTCCATATCACTTAAATGACTATTGACCTCCTTCTAAAAGTATTCTAGAATCTGTCTAGAAAAATATGGATGAATCACGTATTGCATTCTGAATTTACAAATGAAATTAACATTTTTTTGGTGATTTTCTTGAGTTCAATGTCTATTCACTTTTTTCTAGAAGTATTCAAGAATGGATCCAGGAGAATTTAAACGACTTGGGTACGGCACTCATAACTTACGAAAGAAAATAACAAACTTTTTGGAGGTTTTATTGAGTTTAAAAATATTATATCACGTCGCTCCCACTTGAATGACTGTTTACTTTCTTCTAGAAGTATTTTGGAATGTGTCCAAAAAGATTAGACTCAGATTCAGAACTTACGATTAAAAATAACAATATTTTAAAGATATTATATTCCTTGCTCCTACTTGAATGCCTATTAACCTTTTTCTAGAAGAAATCTAGAATGTACCAGAAAAATGTAGACGAATCACGGGTTGCATTCATAATTTATATGTGAAAAGATGATTTTTCGAGTCATTCTTGAGCTTAAAAATATTAAATATTCATCGATTCCACTTGAATGATTATTGATTTACTTCTAGAATGTGTCTAGAAATACTTGGACAAATCGCGAGCCGCATTTAGAATTTACATATGAAAATGTGATCTTTTGGTGAGTTTCTTGGATTTAAAAATATTAAATCTCCTCCATCTCACTTGAATGACCATTGACCTCCTTCTAAAAGTATTCTAGAATCTGTCTAGAAAAATATAAACGAATCGCGTATTACATTCTGAACTTACAAATGAAATTAACATTTTTTTGGTGATTTTTTTGAGTTCAATGTCTATTCACTTTTTTCTAGAAGTATTCTAGAATGGGTCTGCGAGAATCTAAACGACTTGCATGTTGCATTTATAACTTACGAAAGAAAATAACAACTTTTTGGAGGTTTTATTGAGTTTAAAAAGAATATATCATCTCGCTCCCATTTGAATGACTGTTGACTTTCATCTAGAAGTATTTCGGAATGTGTCCAAAAGATTAGACGTTTTACTGGCTGCATTCAGAACTTACGATTAAAAATAACAATGTTTTAAATATATTATATTCCTTGCTCTTACTTGAATGACTATTGACATTTTTCTAGAAGAATTCTAGACGAATCACGAGTTGCATTTATAATTTATATGTGAAAAGATGATTTTTTCGAGTATTTCTTGAGCTTAAAAATATTAAATATTCTCGATTCAACTTGAATGATTATTGATTTACTTCTAGAGGTATTCTAGAATGTATACCTGGACAAATCGCTAGCTGCATTTACATATGAAAATGTGATTTTTTTTGGAGTATTTCTTGGATTTAAAAATATTAAATCTCCTCCATCTCACTTAAATGACTATTGACCTCCTTCTAAAAGTATTCTAGAATATGTCTAGAAAAATATGGATGAATCGCGTATTGCATTCTGAACTTACATTTTTATTGGAGATATTCCTGAGTTTAATTTTTTTTCTAGGAGTATTCTAGAATGGATCCAGAAGAATCTAAACGATTCAGAATTTACATTTTTCCACTTTTTCTTTAGTTGAAAAATATTGAATATTCTCGCTCCCTAGTCATATTCTGCTCAGATTTTTTCTGGCAGTTTCAGCTTCATTTGTAGTCCTCCATCCTTTTAATCCTCCTATGTAATAGCCATTTTTAAAACACCATTGAATCTCAGTCAAGGTTGTTTTCTCTCACGATTACATTTTTTTCAACAGACTTGGTAGGTCCAATTCTCCACCACTTCCCCATGTTCTGGTGCCCGAAAATGTATCTTTATTCCAGTGTAAAGCATTTGTCACTGTCCCTTAATACCCTTATTTACTAAGCTTCCAGCGAGTAGATAGTAAAATTTCCTAATTTATTTATAATGATCAATTAGATACGCGACACTGTGAGTACCTGTTTTGCTGGATAATTAGAAGTATCATAAGTAATAATTATTTGTTTTTACTTACTTGAATTGCTAATTGAAAGGATTTTAAAAAAATATTTCTAGTTTATCTAGGAATGTCACAGTGTATGAAAGTGAATTGAATAAGAATCTTCAAAATGCAACACCGTAAAATCAATTAGCAATTAAATTCAAAAGTAGCCGAATTATATATTTTTGTTGTACGGTTGCTTACTGTTAACATCGATTTCCGTTAGTGAATATTCGGTTAAGAATAATTTTCCCACAAACATAAAAATGTACAAAGTAAGTGGAGAAAGAATTGAGCGTTAATTATTATAGCTTCCGTTTCTTAATATTACTTCATTGGATTATTGAATATACAGGGTGTTTCTGAAATATTGTTGTGGGCGATTCGTCATTCAATTTTAAGACCAAAAGTTCCTATCAACATTTGTGACAAGTTTTATTGTTAATGAGATACGAGGTGCTCAATTCTTTTAATATTTGAATAGAAGCAATTGTGATAATTTCTTATTCTTATTTATTTAATTAGTTTTTACTTGTGGGATAAAATTATACACACTATGGCTAATTACTATCTATATATTTAAAGACACACTTTACTTAATGCCTACTAATTTATTTTCACTCGGTATATTAGTTCTAATTTATTTTTACCACTTGAATATTGCACTATTTATCTTCACTATTTCATTCACTGTCCGTCTCCGTTTCACTAATTGTCAACTCACTCAAAAACCCGCGTATATATATAGTCTTTATCAGTTCTGGAAAGTTCTAGTATTTTATGACGCTCCTCATATGCGTAACCAGAAAATTCTAGAAAGCGCATTCACCAAAATTTATAGTCGAGAGACAGGGCCGGCTTTGAGTTGGTGACCTCGCAACAATAACTAATTGGCCAACCACAGGGTGACGCGAAACTATATAGCCAGCTAAGAACTTGTACAAACCGGTAGAAAGCACAAAAGTGCTATGAAAAGCACCAGCAAAAATGCAAGAAACCATTTGGTTTTGTTATGTAATAAGTTTCACTTTAAAAAAGAAATAAATATCGAATTTTTATGATTTAGAAAGTTAGATGAGCAACAACTTTCGAGATTAATAATTCAAACTATTGTTCGCACAGGTACTCACTCACTCACTCATTTCGTATATCAATGGATGTCGCGATGTAAACGCCCTCTGATGTTTTAATCGAAACTCCCCCAGTCGACTGATTATGTATATGCAAATGTAAATTTCAAAAACCCATTCGTGTTTGAAATACGCTGTGAATTATCACCGTCGAGGGTATTTATCCACATAGGCGTTCTGGGGAAAGTAAAAAAAAATATATATTCTCGGATGAATGAGATTGAACACTTTACATGACGAAACGTAATATGGGAGTATCTCAAGTCGTAGGTATAAATAAATTGAATATAAACGAATTATTACAGTTTCCTGTAAAATTGTCGTATTTAGTAAAGCGTTCTTCCAATAGATATCGAAGAATAAAAATATATTATTCTAACGCTTACAACAATGTTTTGAAAATATTTTTCAAAAACAGTGACCGTTCAACGAACAAAAATTCAGTTCGGGATTAACGATAACATATACCTTGTACTGATGAGGCGCAATACGCCGAAACCGGTCTACAAGTTATGTTGTCCCTTCTAGTTGCAAACCAGAATGGTTGGTTTAAATCTTGTAGATTTACCAACCCCGTTTGACTTAGAAGTATAATTAAATGTCTGTCGGGGCATGTAGCCCGGGAAGTAGTTGTTTCTTCTTCGTTAAACGGTCACTGTTTTGGAAAAATATTTTCAAAACATTGTTGTAAGCGTTAGAATGATATATTTTTATTCTTCGATATCTAATGAATATAAATGGTATGCAGATTAAAATATTTCTATTCAATTTTAATTGTATTTTCGTTTCATAAGCTTTGGAGCAATTGATAATGCTCCTGTTCCCCACTACTGATAAATCAACCGTTTATAGACAAGCAAGAAGTGACAGTTCCATTTGGTTGTATCCGAAAGTCGTCGATTAGCTGGAGACAGATTTGTAAGACGCAATCATGGTTAATGGAAGCTTATAATAGACAAAATTTCAAACGTATCCGTATCCGCATCGATATGCACATGCGCAGAATAGATTCGGTGGTTTCGGTGCGTTACGTTGCCCGTATCGTTCGAACCTACCGTCGTATCCGTAAACGTATCCTAAACGAACTGTCAGTTGTCAATAATGTCAATTTTGTCATTAAAATAACCTAATTTTTCGAAGTTTTATTTTACGTGTTTATATCATTTGGTGCAGTTTGGTGTTTTTTGGAAATTATATAAGACAAGGTCGAAATTTCCATATAGGGCTGCTCGGTTGTCCTGGAGGTCATGTAAAATATGTCCCATCAGTATATCGTCTTCATTATCCTCATCGATAGGGATGGGGTGAAGTATTTCATTATGGATGAAAAATTAATTAGATAATTTAGCCGAAATCTCAAAATCACAGTGTGGAGATAAGATAAAAATAAATTGAAAATTCTCTTTGGAAATCAAACAAAATTGAAAACAATTTTTATATAAGCAAACTTGAAAATTTTTTTGAGGTTAGAAAGCCTAACGTCATCTGTTTCGTATACGTATGGGTTGATTGGTGCTGCTCTAAAGGATAATTTGCGGAGAACGTAAATCGATACGTTACGGATACGTAGAAAATTTTACGTCCAATTAACTTAATCGTTACACAGTTGTAAACAATTATTGTACGAACATTGTCACGATTCTACTCCATTTTTTAACTGACAAAAACACTTTATTTGTTATTTAATTCATTCAGAAGTTCTTGCCAAACACTAAATTAATTTTTGTGTTTCCTACTATTGTTAAGCAAATTTTATGGTACCAAAACGTTTTTTATGGTTTTTTTTAACTAATACAATAATAAAAGTTGTCCTACTTTTCAATATTCATAATATTTCATCAATGAGTTTACGAATTGTCTTGTTTTTACTGTAAAAATACAAGTTCGGTTTATAGTCCAGTAAATAATGGGTTCCAGAAGCGATTATACCTGCCGGTTCATGAATTTTCCGTGAAGGATAGGGTTTGACTAGTAATTGAACATCCAGAAATTTCACACACCTCCCGGCCCCACAGTTCCAAAAATTGGTTTCTCGCCAATATCTCCTAAAATATGGCATTTAGAGAATTTTTATATAGGGGAAAAATGAAGAACAGGTCATTATCTACAAAAATGATCCTTATGATTTTTGCCGAAAACTCGATATTTTTCGAGATAATGGCCCTCAAGCGGGATCCTTATGATGAGCTCCCGCTCCGGAGCCGAAAGAGTGCTCCTGACCGGGCGAACAAATTTTTCAATATCTCGGGTAAAAATGCATATTTTTTTACGATTCAAAATTCAGATGAAAGGGGAAATCCACAGCTATCTTTACGATGATTCAAGGCCCATTTTTATATTTCCACCATATTTATAAAATGGGTCAAAGATTTTCTAATAACTTTTTTTTCGAGTGTCGGGAAATTTTTCTTAATAATAGACATTTACTCTCGATTTTTTGTTATTAAGGGGCCTTTAAAGGTCTTTATTGATCTCAGAAATTTTATTGGCCATCTTTCTTGCCCCTTGATTTTTCATTTCCAAATTTTTGCTGTTTTTCGATGTTGGGAATATTTTGCGAACAATCACTGTCTAAAAGTTTGTACATTATCGGATTGTCTTCCAAAATACGTCATTTCAAAGCTGGGAATTCTCCTTTTTGGTTGTGCCATTTTTTCTGGACCTCAAAATTATGAATTTTTCAACATCGGTTTTTGCGAAAAATATTAATGTTGCGAAAAAAATCATGAGGACCAGTTTTGTAGATAATGACCTGATCTTTATTTTTCCCCTATATAAAAATTCTCTAAATGCCATATTTTAGGAGATATTGGCGGAAAACCAATTTTTTGGACTTTGGGGCCGGGAATACCCCCCCATTGAGGTGTGTAAAATTTCTGGATGTTCAATTATTAGTCAAACCCTACCATTCACGGAAAATTCTTGGACCGGCAGGATTTTTGTACACTTTTCATCCATCATTCACTGGACTATTAGTCACGATATTATTATTTGTTTAGAATAGTATTAAAAATACCATAAACCACAGTTACGCCTAAAGTAGTTTTTAGTTCCAGTTCTCCTAATATTACAGAAAACGAAATGGCTATTATTTTTAGCGAATGACTTGAAAACTTTTGTTTTGAACAACAAAAGGCTATTTTAAACAAAAAAATGCTATTTCTCAAAAAAAGAATTGATAGAAGCTGCTATTTTAAACATTAAAATGCATGAAAAGTAAAAAGCTTAAACTGACAGCCGGAGCTCTAGCAGCCTTTTGAATTAGAGAACTGCAAGTAACAATTTTTTACTCAAAAAAAGTTCTATTTTCTATACGCATAATAGAAATTTGATAATTTTTTTTTGAGTACTTTAATAACTAAAACAAACGTTCAGTATCATCAACGAAACATTAAATTTCACAAAAATTATTGTAGATTCTATATGCATCATGGAAATTTTGTTAAAACAACATCGTTATTTTAGCAGTGTAGATTGCGGCGGCTTTAGCAGCCGTCGATACTGAATGTTTGTTACGATTATTAGAATATTCAAAAAAAATATCAAATTTCTATTATGCGGATAGAATCTACGTTTTCTATGAAATTTTATTCTTTCCTTTTAAAAAACTGATAAAAATGGTATTAAAATTGGGTCAAGTACATTTTAAAGTATCTCCTTGTTTTCCCTTCAAGTAAATCTCATTTGTTTCTTTAGAAGCATCGGATGATTTTAATTCCCAGGTAACCCACTAAACGGAAACCGTACGAGAACAAATATTTACCCAGAGCCGATCCCATTTAATAGGTTTTACATTTTATATCTCGGCAAAAGAAAATAAGAGAACATGGATATGTATGCAGAAATTTTTGTCTAAAAAAAATAATTCTGTTGTATTAGACAGAAAAATTTGGTATTTTTGAATAGACTATTTTGAAACTACTTCAACTGACGCAAAAGGTATGAGTAGTATTTTTTTAAGTACATATTTACTTTATTTTTTCATTAATATCAGCACATTTTGTATAACTGGAAAGAAAAAAAAATCACAACGCACATACCTTTAACTTCAATCCTACTTTGTTAAAAAATTATCCAATTTTTCACATCCCCACTCACACGCACCACAAAACACTACCTATATTAAAAAAAATCCCTATTTTCCACAATTTCTTCAAAATTGATCCGTTTCAACCGCCCCTTGATAAAACAGTTTTCACCGCCTCTCGGCAACTGCCTCCTGCGAGGAAAACGATGAATTGAATTGTTATTCTTGGGGGCGGCATAGCCGCGTTGCCAGATCTCTGCCAGTTTTTTACTGTTGTACACAGCAGAATCCGTTTAAGAGTTAAATCTATTTTCTCTGAAAAGAGGATTTTCTGTTCGAGAAGTGATGGACGAGGATTCGGCGGGAAATTTGAACGGTTTGCAATAGGATTTGTTAGATCATTCTCCACTAGAAGAAATAGTTTATTTTCTATGTAAGATTTAAAAATATTTTCCCATTCAGACACAGTACGTCTGATCTTCTGTTAGTCCAAGATTTAGTCTACAAAAACCTCTTAGTAGGGCCAGTAGATACTTCCGTTGTTGCTTTGTATGATCCAATCTTGGTTGAAGTAGTCAAAAGTCTTCTACTTTTCTTGCTTGGCTGGCTTAGGCATTCATTTGTTTACAACTATCAGTATCTTTGATTATCTAAGGCTTACTGGATCTTTCCAAAGGCCAGATCTTCTATTCCTTTTTCCAACATTACATTGGAGCAGATACCGCCAAAGGGTTTCAACCTCTATCTTCACTAGTTTATCTGCTATTTCAGTTCCTTCATATTTTTCTCGCCTAGAGCATTGAGTTTTCCTAGTTATTCCCATACCATTTAAGAACTTTGGTTACTGGTCCTTACACTCCAATCCCAGTCCCTTCTACTGCTTCAATTCCCTGTTTTGCCCAGATGATAGTTTATCCTGCAATGGCCAGTGAGGACCTAACCTAACCTGATGAATCACTAGTAACTCTTCTTTCCATTTTTATGCAGATGCTTTAGTAGCTTTAATATTGTTGTTTCTCCAAACTTACAAACAAAACTTTACTAAAAATGTCAGTACAACTCTCTCAATAATCACTAGTCCACACTGCATTTTCCTTATATATTGTCCCTTCCTATCGGTTTCATCGAATATTGAATACATTATTTAAGATTTTTTTCCACTCTGTATAACGCAGTTTTATCCACATAGATAAAACTCGTCGATGCAGGATGTGGAGGAAAATGTGTTTCATAGGATTATGCCAAGCGCTGTAAGGATATTGTAGGAATTGTAGCGTAAAGAGTGTTATGTAATCCAGGAGTCAAAGTTTACATTTAGAATGGTCCAGAATAGAAATATTCGTGTCTAGGGAAATTTTTAAAGTGTATTCCTATAATCGATGTCATTGAACAAGTGCTGGAAGAAAAAAAGTTTCTTCAGCTCACTTTGGCTTACAGGATTTATTCATAAACTCTACAAAATATTTCCAAAACAATATGTAGAAATATTAACTTCATTTAGAATCATACAAGAAGAGGAATATTCTGACTTAACAGGAATTCAAGGCAGCGTTCTTGAACCGGTACTTTACCTATCATATAAACATGACAAACCAGAACTAAAGCGAGTAACCTGGAAACCTTTGCAGAGGACACATCGATTCTTACAAGGATTTCAAGCAGGAGTACCTCAAGGAAGCGTTCTTGAACCAGTACCTACTTAACCTTTTATATAAACATGATATGCCAGAACTGAAGCAAGTCACCTGGAAACCTTTGCATAGGACACATAAATTATTACAAGGATTTCAAGCAGGATTACCCCAAGGAAGCGTTCTTGAACCAGTACTTTACCCTTTATATAAACATGACATTTCAGAATTGACACAATAACCTGGAAACCTTTACAGATAACATAGCGATTCTTACAAGGATTTCAAGCAGTTGTACCTCAAGGAAGCGTTCTTGAACCAGTACCTACCTAACATTTTATAAAAAACATGATAACTGAACTGAACTGAAGCAGGTAACCAGGAAACCTTTGCAGAGAACATAGCGATTTTTGCAAGGAATTCAAGCAGGAGTACCTCAAAGCAGCGTTCTTGCACCGGTACTTTACCTATCATATAGACATGACATACCAGATCTAAAGCAAGTAACCTGGAAACCTTTGCAGAGGACACATCGATTCTTACAAGGAATTCAAGCAAGAGTACCTCAAGGAAGCTTTCTTAAATCAGTATTTGAACTTTTATATAAACATGGTAAACCAGAACTGAAGCAAGTAACGTGGAAACCTTTGCATAGGACACATATTACAAGGATTTCAAGCAGGATTACCTCAAGGAAGCGTTCTTGAATCAGTACTTAAACATTTATATAAACATGATAAACCAGAACTGAAGCAAGTAACGTGGAAACCTTTGCATAGGACACATAAATTATTACAAGGATTTCAAGCAGGATTACCTCAAGGAAGCGTTCTTGAACCAGTACTTTACCCTTTATATAAACATGACATATCAGAATTGAAACAATAACCTGGAAACCTTTGCAGATAACATAGCGATTCTTACAAGGATTTCAAGCAGTAGTACCTCAAGGAAGCGTTCTTGAACCAGTACCTACCTAACCTTTTATATAAACATGATAAACCAGAACTGAAGCAAGTAACCAGGAAACCTTTGCAGAGAACATAGCGATTTTTGCAAGGAATTCAAGCAGGAGTACCTCAAAGCAGCGTTCTTGCACCGGTACTTTACCTATCATATAGACATGACATACCAGATCTAAAGCAAGTAACCTGGAAACCTTTGCAGAGGACACATCGATTCTTACAAGGAATTCAAGCAGGAGTACCTCAAGGAAGCTTTCTTGAATCAGTACTTAAACTTTTATATAAACATGATAAACCAGAACTGAAACAAGTAACGTGGAAAACTTTGCAGAGAACACATCGATTCTTACAAGGTTTTCAAGCAGGAGTAACTCAAGGAAGCGTTCTTGAATCAGTACTTAAACATTTATATAAACATGATAAACCAGAACTGAAGCAAGTAACGTGGAAACCTTTGCATAGGACACATAAATTATTACAAGGATTTCAAGCAGGATTACCTCAAGGAAGCGTTCTTGAACCAGTACTTTACCCTTTATATAAACATGACATATCAGAATTGAAACAATAACCTGGAAACCTTTGCAGATAACATAGCGATTCTTACAAGGATTTCAAGCAGTAGTACCTCAAGGAAGCGTTCTTGAACCAGTACCTACCTAACCTTTTATATAAACATGATAAACCAGAACTGAAGCAAGTAACCAGGAAACCTTTGCAGAGAACATAGCGATTTTTGCAAGGAATTCAAGCAGGAGTACCTCAAAGCAGCGGTCTTGCACCGGTACTTTACCTATCATATAGACATAACATACCAGATCTAAAGCAAGTAACCTGGAAACCTTTGCAGAGGACACATCGATTCTTACAGGGAATTCAAGCAGGAGTACCTAAAGGAAGCTTTCTTGAATCAGTACTTAAACTTTTATATAAACATGACATATCAGAATTGAAACAATAACCTGGAAGCCTTTGCAGATAACATAGCGATTCTTACAAGGTTTTCCAGCAGGAGTAACTCAAGGAAGCGTTCTTGAATCAGTACTTAAACATTTATATAAACATGATAAACCAGAACTGAAGCAAGTAACGTGGAAACCTTTGCCGAGGACACATCGATTCTTACAAAGATTTCAAGCAGGAGTACCTCGAGGAAGCGTTCTTGTACCAGTACTTAATCTTTTATATACATGCCATATCAGAATTGAAGCAATAACCTGGAAACCTCTGCAGAAGACACATCGATTCTTACAAGGTTTTCAAGCAGGTGCATCTCAAGGAAGCGTTCTTGAACCAGTACCTACCTAACCTTTTATATAAACATGATAACTGAACTGAACTGAAGCTAGTAACCAGGAAACCTTTGCAGAGAATATAGCGATTTTTGCAAGGAATTCAAGCAGAAGTACCTCAAAGCAGCGTTCTTGCACCGGTACTTTACCTATCATATAGACATGACATACCATATCTAAAGCAGTACCTTACCTACTTAACCCTTTAGATAAACATGATAAACCAGAACTAAAGCAAGTAATCTGGAAACCTTTGCAGAGAACATAGCGATTCTTGCAAGGATTTCAAGCAGAAGTACCTCAAGGAAGCGTTCTTGAACCAGTACTTTACCCTTTATATAAACATGACATATCAGAATTGAAGCAATAACCAAGAAACCTTTGCAGAAGACCCATCGATTCTTACAAGGTTTTCAAGCGGGAGTACATCAAGGAAGCTTTCTTGAATCAGTACTTAAACTTTTATATAAACATGATAAACCAGAACTGAAGCTAGTAACCTGGCAACATTTGCAGATGCCATAGCGGCCCTTGCAACGAATTTAAAAATAAAGTCTTTGAATATTATATTTATTAATTCATTCAATCAAAGCAGTTCCTTGATATCTCACTACTCCCAAATCAAAGCCAGTCTCTCCTCACATCTCTATGTATCAAAAAACCCAATTACCATGAGACCAATATCTTCTAATCTATTAAAAGATTATTTTAACCCCTTGCACCGTTTGCTCTCTCTATAATTATCTGTGCCAAGTTCCAACATCCTTTAAATTATTAATTTCCACTCAAACAACAACCCGTCCTAACAATCTGACAAGGACGCAATCGAATTCAAGGCGCAAGCGCTCGTTTTCCCTTTGAATCTCCATGTTGCCACATCGCACTAAAGTTAAATAGAACAAGAAATTTGGAAAAACTTTCCGTATAGCCAAGTTCAATGATCGGAAATTAGATGAAGGGTGGAAAATTTATTTGCACGGAAATATATTTGGTAGGCCTGCTAAAATATCCAGTATTAGGAAACCTCCAGCTTTGAGAGTGAAAAAACATTTAAGAAACACAATTTCGTTCAATAAACTTTCTTTTATAGTTATTATCGAGTGTAGAAAAGACAATTTCCTCACAAGTTCGGTTCAAAAATTTTTCTACGACATGAAAAGTAGAAATTAAACTTCCCAAACTAAAATTCATGTGGAAAAGTGAAGAGTGCTTTATCCAAATTTTGTCACTTCAATACTTTGGAAACAGTATAAATATTTTATGAAAAAAAATGGCAACCTCGTAAATTACCCTTGTACTTATCGCTCGACTTGCACTAAACTACAACAACCGCAGAATTTTAGGTAAGAGCCACTGGGATCAAAAACAGAAGCCAGGAAAACTCCCTAAACCAGGAAAGTTTTACTTTGTTCGAGCTGGACTATATTCGTTATTAGAAACAGCTTTAGTAGAAAACTACAGTTATTTAACTTAGTTAATACTGAATTATCGTTCTGGCAATGGGGTATAAAAGTTTCGAGGAGTTTGTAGAAGTATTTCCTATGCTTATGAGTACATTTTGTTAGTTCCTTCTATTCTAGATCCAACAAGTAGTAATTGCACCTTAACACTTCCCAATGTGGTAAAAAAATTTGTTTTGCTTAAAAATCATGGAAAAGCCCAATTCTTGCAACATTAACTACCAATTTAGGCTCTAGCTGGGATAAAATTTATCGATAAGAATTGTCAAAGCACCATATAAAATTTTTCTCTTCAACCAAAATCCTTGCCTAGCCTAACCAAGTCTTAAACCTTCTCTTTTATTTCTCTTTGAATAAGTTTGATAAAAGTAACTTTTTCTGATTACTGGAACTGTTGTATAGTCCTCAAAATAACTGTATACCCACCTCTACAAGCGATAAGAATGATTAATTATAAGTCTAAATACTAGGGTTGTTTGTCCCTCTCGGTGGAAAACCGTAATGGAAGAATATGTCTCACCATGCGGGGTTTTTGACGCTTATTAGAGCATTATGGAAGTGCAAAAACAGTAACATGTTCGTCACGTTCTGTACAGATGCCAACATTACATAAAATTGCTAGTAAGAGAAAGGGAAATTTGAAATCGGATAAATGGTTATCTAAAAAAAAAAACAAGAATAGCCATTTGAATTATATTGAAAGTGTCAGCATCCATTAAGAAAATAATTCTGTTGGAGACTATGACCAAGTCAGCAGATAGACCTTAGAACACCATTAGACTGCCAAAACTTGTTCGTACCACCAAGAAACTTCTCTGTGAAGTACATTGATGATTCAAAGACAATGGCATAGAAAGAGATCTGCAGTTTTCTCTTCCATCAGGAGCTAGACTGATAAGAGGAGAATATTCACTGACAGCCAGGATCTGCTTAAAGCTATCAGTAATCCAGCAACTAGATTTAGATTGGTGAAAAAGAATCCCTTAACAGACTGGCAAGAGACAACAACGGAACCGTTTTGAGGAATCATAAGAGGGGAAATCGGGAACTGGCTAGATAGGGAACACCAACTCAAATGGAGCACTTCCATACAAAGAGTTTACTGAACAAGGTAGACAAGGAACTCTCAACGAAGCTATTGAAACTGGGTAAGAGACATTTGAACACAGTTACCGACCTGGTCCCTCCAGTCAAACTAGTGTCCTTTATAAAAGACACGAAGTTTCTGGAATCTGGAATGGAAGTAGATAACATGGGAAATGGTACAAAGATTAAGCTCAAGTGCCTGGCTGTTGAGCACAACCCAAAAGAATGAATTAATGAAGAGGATTCGGAAGTACATCTATAATGTGGCGAGAAGAAATGCCCCCGTTATGTTGGTACTTCACGCTTCGGTCTACCGGTGAGGTCTATCTGCACAGGCATACGGTAGACCGTAGCGTAATGGCCTATATTAAGGTATTGAAAGCTTTGCAAACCTTCAGCTATGAATCAAGGCAAACTTGGAACTGCGAACCAACTAATGCAGCTTCGATGCAGGTGCCAAGACATTGAAGTAAATAAGGAAGCAGATAGTCGAAATCTTTAGCATGTCCCCAGATCAGATCTAGACTGGTCTGGTCAAAACCTCTTGACCCTGGCAAACCATAATAGAGTAACAATTAAGTGGATCCCGGGAATAAGGGTATTGTAGGCATCTCGGTGGATTCAAACTGAACATCAGAGGTACTGGAGCCAAGTGCCAAAGCAGGAATCCAGCAAACTTCTGGTCAAAAAACCTTCAGAGTCGCTTGCTAACGAAATATCAAATCTTAGAAGAAGCCAGATAAGGAAAGTGACGGGATGGACCTTATCTTCCTAGGACTAGATCACTCAAGGGAGGCTTTGTCCAAGAAGGATCTAGTGAAAAGACTGTTGAGCCTGATAAGGGCTACTGGTCTCTTCACATAAACAGTACAACCAAGAGCACAAAAAGTCTAAAGGCTAAGATGCTAAAGTCTCGAGGCGTGGAATTAATCAATCAATCCATCAAGCAGATTCAATGTCTTTAAACTCGTCTAGATCTTGGTAAAACTGAGCTGAGGTTTTCTTAAGGACCAACTGTTCTCTTAAGATCATTGCAAGCTTTTTCTTATGAACCGGGTGGACCAATGAGCCGATCTCTTGACTGTATATCTGGAATTTCTCAGTAAAAGTGGCCAGGAGAAATTTCTAGAAATAACGTTTTTAGCTTTATCACTAGAGGAAATATTTTATGAAGAAAATGTTAAAACCTAGTTCTTTATCAAATATATCCAATCCCGGTAAAAGTATTGTTGCGAGGTCACCAACTCGAAGCCGGCCCTGTCTCTCGACTATAAATTTTGGCGAATGCGCTTGCTAGAATTTCCTACAGTCTTTACTCATATGAGGAGCGTCATAAAATACTAGAACTTTCCAGAACTGATAAAGACTAGATATACGCGGGTTTTTGAATGAGTTGACAATTAGTGAAACGGACAGTAAGGAGTTAGTTTACAGAAGTTATTAGTAATCGGACAGTGAATGAAATAGTGAAGATAAATAGTGCAATATTCAAGTGGTAAAAATAAATTAGAACTATTATACCGAGTGTAAATAAACTAGTAGACATTAAGTAGAGTATGTATATCAATTAAGTTTAGAGTGTGTTTCTTTAAATAAACAAATAGTAATTAGCCATAGTAGTGTGTATAATTTTATCCCACAAGTAAAAACTATTTAAATGAATAGGATATGCTGTGAAAGTATGCGTAAGGTACGCCACTGTTTCACGGTATTTATAAGTTGAACCAAGGAGAACAGTAATTCGATCTTTTTGTATGAGTGATGATACTGGTATTACCGCAGGTGATTTATACCTATGGATAGTTATATACATTTGATATGTGACCATATATCAGATGGATAATTTGCTTTATCAAATTATTGTTAAAATAATTGAATGAAAGCAGATAAACGACAGTGGTGGTTTTGAAAAGACAATTGTATAAATTATACTTTTATAGGGGTATGCTTTTGCTTTCGGCAATGATTATTTTTATCCTTATACCGAGTGTTCAGAAACTATGCTCACAAACACAAAACAGATACCAGATGTGATTTTATGTCCATTTAGAGATATGCATTTTTGGTCCTTTGGAACCAATTCTGGAAAAAGTTACTCCACTCGCTAGTTAGTAAATTCAAAATAATGTTGGATAGTTAAGCAGCCATCAAAGCACTGAGCTCTTGTGTAATCACTTCCAAAATGGTCTGGCAATGCCTAGGCAAACTCAATGAACTAGGCGAGAACAATATAGTTACCTTAGTGTGGATTCCAGGACACACTGGAATAGAAGGAAATGAAATAGCAAAAAGGGGGGCTGAAACACCCTTTTGCGGCATCAGCCCCAATGTAATATTGGAAGACATAGATAAAGCCGAAAAAAAAAGAGAAGATCTGACCATTGGAAAGATCTAGTAGGACAATGAATGCATAAGTGAAAGTCAAACTGCTCTAAGAGTTTTAATAGGGACCCAATGGGACATTGTCGCCTGCATGTGCACTTGAAGAAGCTCAAAATAGTGGAGGAAGAAGAATGTAGATTCTGTGGCATGGAAGAAGAAACCTCCATCCACATACTTGCGAATTGCACAGCAATTCAGAATCCTATTGCACAATACCTAGGAGATTACTGGGATAGAAGAGGGACATTTACCTAAGTTAAAGCCTGCAGATATCCTGAAATTCCTCCGGGAAATAGGTTTAAAGGAGCTACTACTCTCAGAGATTTTCCTCAGGAACTAAGTAGAATAGATCTTTTAGGTCTCAGTTTTTGAATGTGTTGACTGCATCTTCTGTAGACTGGATTGGACCACGCAGTTCATTCTTAATTTTTGGAAAAACAAAAAAGTCGTTTGGACTTAGATCGGGACTGTATGGAGAATGGTCCAACAATTCGATGTTTTCTTGTTTTAAAAACTCAATTGTTTTTCGAGCTGTGTGGAAACTTGCATTGTCTTGGTGGAGGATAATTCGTCGTTAGGGGTTGGTTTTTCGGAACCCATCAATTACTTCCGTCAAACAAATCGATATGTACCAATCAGCAGTAACAGTTCTTTGATCTTGCAGTAGAATTGTTGCGGCATGACCCGCTTTTGGGACAAATTTCGCCACCATCTTTTTGGAAACACTTCGAGAACACACTTGGAACACCCAAACACCCGAATGACGTTTATTTTCGACGCCAACTATGTTGTTATATGCAACCCTCGTACTATCTATACAAAAGTTGCTTTCATCATAAAAATATAAAACGCGTAACAGTTTCCCCTAAGGTGCGCCTATGCTGTGTAGATCCTTTAATCGTTTTTGATATTCTTGATTTATTGGAGGTGGTTGGTGCTTAATGTATAGATAGTCATGTTATTATTATTGTCAACTGCTTTTTATCTAGAAAATTGACGATCATATCACTGCTTATATATTATACTAAGGTCGATTGCAAGGACACTGAATCCTTACAGGGTGATTAGAGTTACTTGAACTTTAAGTCAACAAACAATGGTAAAGTCAAAAAGTTTAGTTGGAATTTTTACTAATTTTAAAGTAAAAAGTAGGGAAAAAAAGCACTGGGATGAGATACTTCTCAACTATGGTGATGTATTAGAGTGTCTTTAATGTAAATAAAAGAGGAAGTACCTTTATTTTTTTCCTCGAGCAGAATCTCCAATAACACTGCTGCCAGAATGGTTTATTGTCTACTTTATTAACTTTCTTTTATTTCTACAACTCAATTCACAATTCAATAAAAAAATCTTGTATTTCTTGTAAAACACAAAACTCAAATCTCTAATACTTCAAAAACTAACTAACTAACGTCAACTGTCCCGCTTTTTATACTTTCCACATGTTTCAGACAGTTCTCGATTTTTCGATGACATTTCTATACTTTTCGATGACAGTTGTAGATGATTCCAGATGCTGGTCTTCTTCTTTTCCTTCATGGACCTACCCTTGATCATGCCCTCGTAGAGCTTGCCGATAGTGTCAAGCCTCATCCAGGGGCTTTCGCTTTTTCCAGATTAGCGCCAGGCGCGCTCTCTTCAATCCGTTCGGGAACTCCTGATGCTTCCTCAGCATTTTATCCATTGCCTCCAGTATTATTGCTGGCGCAATTTATATAACCGATTTAAGCGGGTCAGGATTGATCTTGTCGGGGCCTGGCGCCTTCTTATTTTTTATTCCGTTTCTGTAAAATCTTCGACTTTCGCCACGTTTATTTGTTTCTTGTCTACTTTCCTCGGAAAAAGCTTCTCTGCCGCCATTTTTTGAAGTCAGCGAGCTGAAAAGGTATAGCTGCTGCTAAAGCTTTCACAGCTATCTTATCCCCAAATATCGTCCTCGAGATTATCTAACAGCTCGTACCACCAGTTTTTCTTCGAGTTGCTTATTAACTTTTTTAGTCTGCTTTTCGTTTCTTTTAAGATGGCTTTCTCTTCCTCCAGACTGGCATTTGTCGCCCTGTCTGCTCTGGTAACTCTTCGCCTTGCTGCTAGGGCCTCTCTCCTTGCTTCCCCAATCTCATCACTCCGCCAGTATGGCATCACGTTTTTATTTTCTTTTGAGCGTCTCTCCGCCCTCCTTATAGTGTCAATTATTTTCATGGTATTTGGGCTCTCCTTAAACCCCTTTATTTCATACTCTAACAGGACCTCATTACCCACAGGACTGGCGTAACAGTATTTTTGCTCGTTCTTTTAATTTGTTCGTTCAGGTGTTCCCTCACTAGTGCATGACCAATCATGAAACCTATTATAATTCCCAGCTGATTGTGAACAGCTCCACTGAACCTTTCAGGCTTGGTCTGTTTACCCAGTCACCTTTATGTTGCTTCCAGTTCTTTACAGAATTCGATGTTCCTTTTTTTGCAAGTTCGTCAGCTATTTCATTGTCTTCGATACCCTGATTGATGATCAGCTACCTAGATCAATTTACTCCCTTTTGTAATGAGTAAAAGTACAATTTAGAGGGTCAAGCTGAAGATGAGTATCTAGCAATGAAATAGATACGAGAAAACCTAGGATCTTAGGTTTTATTCAATAATAAAATTGTACATATTTTGAGATATGTAAACAGATTGACAGCAATGACATAGACACTACATTGACACTGACGGTTTATACAATAGACACCAAGTAGGTCGGTTATGCTGCACAACACTATAGAGTTTGATTCACATCAAGCAAATATCCTAAAAGAAATATACTGAGAGCAGCAAAAACTGAGGGCTTAAATTTAGGAGCAAACCATTCTTTACGAGCTTCTGTTGTAACTGTTTTGGCGAAGAGTGAAGTTGACGAAGAACAATTGATAAAAATAACTGGTGACGCGTATACTGGTGTACTTACATCTCGATAAAGAACATAATAAAGATAATGAGAAGAGAACGTCCAAAAGCTCCAGAAACCTATAACACTCTCGTTATAAAGGGATGTTAAGGAAATTGAAGGGTAGAAATAAAGATATCAAACACCCTTTGAATATCTCAGGGTTAAGGAGGGGGTTCTTAAGGGGGACAAATAAAACTATCACGTCACGTTATGTAGATATGTGATTTATAAAATAAATACTAGCGATCGACCTCCCAGGTGGTAGGCCATACAGATTACAAGTAGGTATTGTTAGGTACTCACAAAAAGGGGCTCTGAAATGAGGTTACTGGAAAAACGTGGTCTCTCTATGGTGCAAACCACCGATATACTTTAACTTCAACTATCACAGTTGAAGGGTGACGTATGTCTAAAATGATGGCCATGTGCAAAATTCAGAGGAGGTTAGCTAAAATATACATGAAATTATATAAATAAAACTAAGTATGCATACCCAGGCCTTTACAAATTAATATCTCGTATATACACAGATTACTGAAGGTAAATATTACGAAAAAAAGTATAAATGTACAATTAAAATCCTGTTAACTTTATTATTGGTAGATTATGAAGTTCCCGGAGAGAAGTCCTAGGACTTACTTAAAGCTAAGTTGCCTGGAATAACCACTTGCCAAAGGTTAGGACGTGTAGGGGTTGATTACCATAAGTGTAGTCCCCGCACGTGGTGTTCGGGGCAACAGCTGTCCTACGATGATCTAGGGGTCGTCAACGAGGTGAGAACTAGGTGAGAACGTGGTGAGAACCAGTCGAATCCCCCAATAGAATTCAAGTCCGTAGAGTAAAGTTGATAGATGAAGTTGAAATCGAAAGATGGAAGTGGAATTACAAATTGGAGAACGAAGTTGCAAATGAAAATAAATGTGAAGATGAAACTGAAGATGAAGGTGAAAATGAAGGCAGTTGATGGTGGGTGGCCTTTAATTAGAACAAGAAAAGTTAGGGTAAATTACAGATTGTTTAAAAGGATAAATCCAACCCACTGGTTGAGTTTCCAGTTCTAAGGAACCTTGGAAACTTTCCTTTAAAAACTTTTTGTAAATTACAAAAAAAATCCGTTAAAATTAACGCGAGGTGCTCTTAGAGCATCCAAAAGCAAAATGAGACAATCTCTTTCTTCCCTTGTTCACAACCTGTCTTGAATGGTTAGTTCTTTTCCTTTCCCAGTAGCTTCTAAGAGTTCAAAAGATATGTTGATGTGAATTTACAAAGATGGAAAAGGATAAAGAATGTCATGAATTTGTACAACCTCCACTCTGTTAATCAGTGATTGATTATCAGTCACATCTGATTATCAATCAATTAATTTGATTTAATCTTCTTAGACTGACAAATGTCAATTTAACCTATATGATACCAATGTAAACATTGGAACTTTTGAGATATATATTGTATTTTTACAACTAAATCCAAAATAAACACTAATATGAAGAGTAAGTCCTATTATTTATTTTTTTACCATAATTTGTTGGTAAAGTTTGGCATACTGAGTAAGTGTTTGTATTTGACTTTTGACCTGTAACAAACCTTGGCAAGATCAAGTCCAATAGGGCAACAAACCTTCCCTCTTTGTTGTGCCATGGATCCGCTACTGCTTAACGACATTAGAAGTTGTATAGAAAAAAATTATTGTTAATGATTTTGCGGTTAATCTCCACTATGATATTTTATATCGCTAACAACTCTCTTGGGACTAAAGATTAATTCTGTTGAATTACACCGGTAGTTTTATCAACCTTTTTATATAATGTTATTATTCTTAATAACATCACTTAATACGAATGATATCTTCATTCACAATACAAAAAAGTTTCGATGCATCAACATCATTAATATTACTAGATTTTTTTTTTGTTTAAAATTTAGTGAAAGCAATTTAGAAGATCCGTTACTGACATTGAACTTTTAATAGTTATAATTTTCTGATCATTATACGTCTACGTAAAAAGTTACTGGGATTAAGATATAGTGGTCGAGAGGTGAATGATCCGTATGGTTTTACAAATGACATGTCACAAAGTTAACCACGTTAAGGTTCCTCCTATTAAAAGAGCAACATAGCTTTTATGTCGTTCTCCCACCCAATATGGCGCATGAGCTCCTTCAGTTGGATTACCTAAAGCAGCATACTCAAAAAATTCCTGCTATATGTGACAGGAGAAATTTTCCAATTTTTCTATCACATTACGTCATTGGAAACCATCTTATTCTTTAATACAAAGCAATGGAACAAACAGATTCTTACATCCTAACAAAAATATTCATAAAATATTAACAGAATAACCAACGAATATAGACGCTTATAGAAGCGCAGGTCTTATGGGAAGTCAGTGGAGCGGCTGACTAAAAACTCAAAATCCGCGTTGAGGGCTTGTTCGCTTGCCGATTCCACGTGCTCCGCCCCTATTTTTCCGTCTTTCTCGTCCATCAGAGCGCCATCCCACGGTCAGTTCGAAATCTCTCTGCAAGACAGTGGTGTACAAGTCAGTGGATTCAAACAAGACATTACAAGTACTGGATCCACCTGAACAAGCAGGAAAACAGCAAACTCTTGGTCAGAAAAAACCTCGGGAGTCGCTAAAGGTGCTTAAAGACGAGAAGCACGCGAGTCGCACACCAAACATTTCAAATTTCCCAAGTGTGTACAGGGCACGAAGGAGGTTCCTTTTCTGTTGCTACTCGTCTACTGTCGGTTTCTCGACGACCGAAAATAAAGCACGTGCTTAGTTTATACGAGAATAGAGGGGAAGCTCGCAAGACGGGACGGTTGCTGAGATGAAAGCGTGTATCACAAAATGCATTGCAGCAGGCATGAGACTCTCGAGGAATGTGGCGGGATCTGACGTTTCAATCCTTACCTGTCCCGTACACTCCTATCCCAGTCCCTTCTATTGCTTTAGAGCCATCTGTCTATCTGCTACTGGTGTTATCTGCTGCTACTCCTTATTTTCGATAATTCTCTTGAACTTCTCCATTGAAGCTTCCCTAACAAAAACGTTTACCCCGCATTTTATCCTTCATAACTCGACTAATTGAACTGCTAGAACGATGTAACGACCACCAATCGATTCAGGGGAAATTTTACATATACAAGTGAATTTTGAGTTTATATTTCCAAGCATTAGGGGAATTGACGGAGACAAATTTAAATCGCGAAATATTTCAGGTTGCCCACTATCACAGTTCCTTCTATTTTTTTTGAACTCTAAACGCGTAAAGTGACCAACGTTAACCGTTAGTACGAGTGTTGTGCATATTTTTGGCGCCCAACGTGGGGCCCATTCATTTGAATGGAATTTTTTCCATGTCTGGCGATTAATACAAAATACAATCTACAATTTGAATGAATGTTTTTATAATTTTTATCAATCTTTTTTTTTTCAGAAATGGGATTCGCATTTAAGAGACTACATTCTAGTGGTGAGTCCTTTTTTCTTTAAATATTTGTGTTATCAATTGGTAATTAAATGGGTTCATTTAATATAGTTTTTTTGCTAACTTTTGGCATAATTACGAATAAATTTAATGATAGTTAAGTTCAAAATATACCTTTGGCTTTTGACCCTCCCAACTTATTAGAAGTCCTTACGATAAGAAAGGACGAAGTGATGAAAAAAATATAGTAATTGGTAGAGGAGACAGTAGAAAATAGAATGTAAGAAAAATAAATCTTGTTTGAAAATCGCATTATAAAGAGATGAAAATTTTTTCACTTTTTCCAGTCACCGAGTAGGGGAATGTTATTTTTTAAATATATTTTGGACATGACGAAAATAAAATACTGTAAAAGTTTGAAATCTTAATATGTATATTAAGAGGTGCTGCATCTTCTATTTTCCATTTAAATAACATGGAAACAAAATTGTCTTGTGCTTTGGAATTTTATAGCTCATGTAGGGAGCGATACTTCGGAATGTCTAAGATATATTCTTGAAGGAAACTTGACGCACTACAAAAAAGGTCTGTTGTAATTTTTTTATATTATTACTTCTTTCAAAGTTATTCAAGGTTAAAGTTAATTTAGTAATAAATTTTGACATTTTTTCAATTTTTCGACGCTACAATCAAGTTTGGAAAAAAATGTATCAGATATATTTTGTGGAGCGTTTTATTGGCTATAATTTATTTATTGAAAAATTTCTCATATCTCTTATGGGTCGTAAGATATTCGCATTAAATTTAAAATTTTCTAAAATAGTTATAATATTATTATTTATAATCAATTATATTAATTGAATAATTATATTTTTAATCTGAAAATTGTTTTTAAATATATTTTCATTAATTGTAATTGTTGAACTAAAAGATTTTTATTACAATTAGGAAATTTCTTCCTGTATTGACTTATATTATTTAATACACTAAAATTCATGTGGAAAAGTGAAGAGTGCTTTATCCAAATTTTGTCACTTCAATACTTTGGAAACAGTATAAATATTTTATGAAAAAAAATGGCAACCTCGTAAATTACCCTTGTACTTATCGCTCGACTTGCACTAAACTACAACAACCGCAGAATTTTAGGTAAGAGCCACTGGGATCAAAAACAGAAGCCAGGAAAACTCCCTAAACCAGGAAAGTTTTACTTTGTTCGAGCTGGACTATATTCGTTATTAGAAACAGCTTTAGTAGAAAACTACAGTTATTTAACTTAGTTAATACTGAATTATCGTTCTGGCAATGGGGTATAAAAGTTTCGAGGAGTTTGTAGAAGTATTTCCTATGCTTATGAGTACATTTTGTTAGTTCCTTCTATTCTAGATCCAACAAGTAGTAATTGCACCTTAACACTTCCCAATGTGGTAAAAAAATTTGTTTTGCTTAAAAATCATGGAAAAGCCCAATTCTTGCAACATTAACTACCAATTTAGGCTCTAGCTGGGATAAAATTTATCGATAAGAATTGTCAAAGCACCATATAAAATTTTTCTCTTCAACCAAAATCCTTGCCTAGCCTAACCAAGTCTTAAACCTTCTCTTTTATTTCTCTTTGAATAAGTTTGATAAAAGTAACTTTTTCTGATTACTGGAACTGTTGTATAGTCCTCAAAATAACTGTATACCCACCTCTACAAGCGATAAGAATGATTAATTATAAGTCTAAATACTAGGGTTGTTTGTCCCTCTCGGTGGAAAACCGTAATGGAAGAATATGTCTCACCATGCGGGGTTTTTGACGCTTATTAGAGCATTATGGAAGTGCAAAAACAGTAACATGTTCGTCACGTTCTGTACAGATGCCAACATTACATAAAATTGCTAGTAAGAGAAAGGGAAATTTGAAATCGGATAAATGGTTATCTAAAAAAAAAAACAAGAATAGCCATTTGAATTATATTGAAAGTGTCAGCATCCATTAAGAAAATAATTCTGTTGGAGACTATGACCAAGTCAGCAGATAGACCTTAGAACACCATTAGACTGCCAAAACTTGTTCGTACCACCAAGAAACTTCTCTGTGAAGTACATTGATGATTCAAAGACAATGGCATAGAAAGAGATCTGCAGTTTTCTCTTCCATCAGGAGCTAGACTGATAAGAGGAGAATATTCACTGACAGCCAGGATCTGCTTAAAGCTATCAGTAATCCAGCAACTAGATTTAGATTGGTGAAAAAGAATCCCTTAACAGACTGGCAAGAGACAACAACGGAACCGTTTTGAGGAATCATAAGAGGGGAAATCGGGAACTGGCTAGATAGGGAACACCAACTCAAATGGAGCACTTCCATACAAAGAGTTTACTGAACAAGGTAGACAAGGAACTCTCAACGAAGCTATTGAAACTGGGTAAGAGACATTTGAACACAGTTACCGACCTGGTCCCTCCAGTCAAACTAGTGTCCTTTATAAAAGACACGAAGTTTCTGGAATCTGGAATGGAAGTAGATAACATGGGAAATGGTACAAAGATTAAGCTCAAGTGCCTGGCTGTTGAGCACAACCCAAAAGAATGAATTAATGAAGAGGATTCGGAAGTACATCTATAATGTGGCGAGAAGAAATGCCCCCGTTATGTTGGTACTTCACGCTTCGGTCTACCGGTGAGGTCTATCTGCACAGGCATACGGTAGACCGTAGCGTAATGGCCTATATTAAGGTATTGAAAGCTTTGCAAACCTTCAGCTATGAATCAAGGCAAACTTGGAACTGCGAACCAACTAATGCAGCTTCGATGCAGGTGCCAAGACATTGAAGTAAATAAGGAAGCAGATAGTCGAAATCTTTAGCATGTCCCCAGATCAGATCTAGACTGGTCTGGTCAAAACCTCTTGACCCTGGCAAACCATAATAGAGTAACAATTAAGTGGATCCCGGGAATAAGGGTATTGTAGGCATCTCGGTGGATTCAAACTGAACATCAGAGGTACTGGAGCCAAGTGCCAAAGCAGGAATCCAGCAAACTTCTGGTCAAAAAACCTTCAGAGTCGCTTGCTAACGAAATATCAAATCTTAGAAGAAGCCAGATAAGGAAAGTGACGGGATGGACCTTATCTTCCTAGGACTAGATCACTCAAGGGAGGCTTTGTCCAAGAAGGATCTAGTGAAAAGACTGTTGAGCCTGATAAGGGCTACTGGTCTCTTCACATAAACAGTACAACCAAGAGCACAAAAAGTCTAAAGGCTAAGATGCTAAAGTCTCGAGGCGTGGAATTAATCAATCAATCCATCAAGCAGATTCAATGTCTTTAAACTCGTCTAGATCTTGGTAAAACTGAGCTGAGGTTTTCTTAAGGACCAACTGTTCTCTTAAGATCATTGCAAGCTTTTTCTTATGAACCGGGTGGACCAATGAGCCGATCTCTTGACTGTATATCTGGAATTTCTCAGTAAAAGTGGCCAGGAGAAATTTCTAGAAATAACGTTTTTAGCTTTATCACTAGAGGAAATATTTTATGAAGAAAATGTTAAAACCTAGTTCTTTATCAAATATATCCAATCCCGGTAAAAGTATTGTTGCGAGGTCACCAACTCGAAGCCGGCCCTGTCTCTCGACTATAAATTTTGGCGAATGCGCTTGCTAGAATTTCCTACAGTCTTTACTCATATGAGGAGCGTCATAAAATACTAGAACTTTCCAGAACTGATAAAGACTAGATATACGCGGGTTTTTGAATGAGTTGACAATTAGTGAAACGGACAGTAAGGAGTTAGTTTACAGAAGTTATTAGTAATCGGACAGTGAATGAAATAGTGAAGATAAATAGTGCAATATTCAAGTGGTAAAAATAAATTAGAACTATTATACCGAGTGTAAATAAACTAGTAGACATTAAGTAGAGTATGTATATCAATTAAGTTTAGAGTGTGTTTCTTTAAATAAACAAATAGTAATTAGCCATAGTAGTGTGTATAATTTTATCCCACAAGTAAAAACTATTTAAATGAATAGGATATGCTGTGAAAGTATGCGTAAGGTACGCCACTGTTTCACGGTATTTATAAGTTGAACCAAGGAGAACAGTAATTCGATCTTTTTGTATGAGTGATGATACTGGTATTACCGCAGGTGATTTATACCTATGGATAGTTATATACATTTGATATGTGACCATATATCAGATGGATAATTTGCTTTATCAAATTATTGTTAAAATAATTGAATGAAAGCAGATAAACGACAGTGGTGGTTTTGAAAAGACAATTGTATAAATTATACTTTTATAGGGGTATGCTTTTGCTTTCGGCAATGATTATTTTTATCCTTATACCGAGTGTTCAGAAACTATGCTCACAAACACAAAACAGATACCAGATGTGATTTTATGTCCATTTAGAGATATGCATTTTTGGTCCTTTGGAACCAATTCTGGAAAAAGTTACTCCACTCGCTAGTTAGTAAATTCAAAATAATGTTGGATAGTTAAGCAGCCATCAAAGCACTGAGCTCTTGTGTAATCACTTCCAAAATGGTCTGGCAATGCCTAGGCAAACTCAATGAACTAGGCGAGAACAATATAGTTACCTTAGTGTGGATTCCAGGACACACTGGAATAGAAGGAAATGAAATAGCAAAAAGGGGGGCTGAAACACCCTTTTGCGGCATCAGCCCCAATGTAATATTGGAAGACATAGATAAAGCCGAAAAAAAAAGAGAAGATCTGACCATTGGAAAGATCTAGTAGGACAATGAATGCATAAGTGAAAGTCAAACTGCTCTAAGAGTTTTAATAGGGACCCAATGGGACATTGTCGCCTGCATGTGCACTTGAAGAAGCTCAAAATAGTGGAGGAAGAAGAATGTAGATTCTGTGGCATGGAAGAAGAAACCTCCATCCACATACTTGCGAATTGCACAGCAATTCAGAATCCTATTGCACAATACCTAGGAGATTACTGGGATAGAAGAGGGACATTTACCTAAGTTAAAGCCTGCAGATATCCTGAAATTCCTCCGGGAAATAGGTTTAAAGGAGCTACTACTCTCAGAGATTTTCCTCAGGAACTAAGTAGAATAGATCTTTTAGGTCTCAGTTTTTGAATGTGTTGACTGCATCTTCTGTAGACTGGATTGGACCACGCAGTTCATTCTTAATTTTTGGAAAAACAAAAAAGTCGTTTGGACTTAGATCGGGACTGTATGGAGAATGGTCCAACAATTCGATGTTTTCTTGTTTTAAAAACTCAATTGTTTTTCGAGCTGTGTGGAAACTTGCATTGTCTTGGTGGAGGATAATTCGTCGTTAGGGGTTGGTTTTTCGGAACCCATCAATTACTTCCGTCAAACAAATCGATATGTACCAATCAGCAGTAACAGTTCTTTGATCTTGCAGTAGAATTGTTGCGGCATGACCCGCTTTTGGGACAAATTTCGCCACCATCTTTTTGGAAACACTTCGAGAACACACTTGGAACACCCAAACACCCGAATGACGTTTATTTTCGACGCCAACTATGTTGTTATATGCAACCCTCGTACTATCTATACAAAAGTTGCTTTCATCATAAAAATATAAAACGCGTAACAGTTTCCCCTAAGGTGCGCCTATGCTGTGTAGATCCTTTAATCGTTTTTGATATTCTTGATTTATTGGAGGTGGTTGGTGCTTAATGTATAGATAGTCATGTTATTATTATTGTCAACTGCTTTTTATCTAGAAAATTGACGATCATATCACTGCTTATATATTATACTAAGGTCGATTGCAAGGACACTGAATCCTTACAGGGTGATTAGAGTTACTTGAACTTTAAGTCAACAAACAATGGTAAAGTCAAAAAGTTTAGTTGGAATTTTTACTAATTTTAAAGTAAAAAGTAGGGAAAAAAAGCACTGGGATGAGATACTTCTCAACTATGGTGATGTATTAGAGTGTCTTTAATGTAAATAAAAGAGGAAGTACCTTTATTTTTTTCCTCGAGCAGAATCTCCAATAACACTGCTGCCAGAATGGTTTATTGTCTACTTTATTAACTTTCTTTTATTTCTACAACTCAATTCACAATTCAATAAAAAAATCTTGTATTTCTTGTAAAACACAAAACTCAAATCTCTAATACTTCAAAAACTAACTAACTAACGTCAACTGTCCCGCTTTTTATACTTTCCACATGTTTCAGACAGTTCTCGATTTTTCGATGACATTTCTATACTTTTCGATGACAGTTGTAGATGATTCCAGATGCTGGTCTTCTTCTTTTCCTTCATGGACCTACCCTTGATCATGCCCTCGTAGAGCTTGCCGATAGTGTCAAGCCTCATCCAGGGGCTTTCGCTTTTTCCAGATTAGCGCCAGGCGCGCTCTCTTCAATCCGTTCGGGAACTCCTGATGCTTCCTCAGCATTTTATCCATTGCCTCCAGTATTATTGCTGGCGCAATTTATATAACCGATTTAAGCGGGTCAGGATTGATCTTGTCGGGGCCTGGCGCCTTCTTATTTTTTATTCCGTTTCTGTAAAATCTTCGACTTTCGCCACGTTTATTTGTTTCTTGTCTACTTTCCTCGGAAAAAGCTTCTCTGCCGCCATTTTTTGAAGTCAGCGAGCTGAAAAGGTATAGCTGCTGCTAAAGCTTTCACAGCTATCTTATCCCCAAATATCGTCCTCGAGATTATCTAACAGCTCGTACCACCAGTTTTTCTTCGAGTTGCTTATTAACTTTTTTAGTCTGCTTTTCGTTTCTTTTAAGATGGCTTTCTCTTCCTCCAGACTGGCATTTGTCGCCCTGTCTGCTCTGGTAACTCTTCGCCTTGCTGCTAGGGCCTCTCTCCTTGCTTCCCCAATCTCATCACTCCGCCAGTATGGCATCACGTTTTTATTTTCTTTTGAGCGTCTCTCCGCCCTCCTTATAGTGTCAATTATTTTCATGGTATTTGGGCTCTCCTTAAACCCCTTTATTTCATACTCTAACAGGACCTCATTACCCACAGGACTGGCGTAACAGTATTTTTGCTCGTTCTTTTAATTTGTTCGTTCAGGTGTTCCCTCACTAGTGCATGACCAATCATGAAACCTATTATAATTCCCAGCTGATTGTGAACAGCTCCACTGAACCTTTCAGGCTTGGTCTGTTTACCCAGTCACCTTTATGTTGCTTCCAGTTCTTTACAGAATTCGATGTTCCTTTTTTTGCAAGTTCGTCAGCTATTTCATTGTCTTCGATACCCTGATTGATGATCAGCTACCTAGATCAATTTACTCCCTTTTGTAATGAGTAAAAGTACAATTTAGAGGGTCAAGCTGAAGATGAGTATCTAGCAATGAAATAGATACGAGAAAACCTAGGATCTTAGGTTTTATTCAATAATAAAATTGTACATATTTTGAGATATGTAAACAGATTGACAGCAATGACATAGACACTACATTGACACTGACGGTTTATACAATAGACACCAAGTAGGTCGGTTATGCTGCACAACACTATAGAGTTTGATTCACATCAAGCAAATATCCTAAAAGAAATATACTGAGAGCAGCAAAAACTGAGGGCTTAAATTTAGGAGCAAACCATTCTTTACGAGCTTCTGTTGTAACTGTTTTGGCGAAGAGTGAAGTTGACGAAGAACAATTGATAAAAATAACTGGTGACGCGTATACTGGTGTACTTACATCTCGATAAAGAACATAATAAAGATAATGAGAAGAGAACGTCCAAAAGCTCCAGAAACCTATAACACTCTCGTTATAAAGGGATGTTAAGGAAATTGAAGGGTAGAAATAAAGATATCAAACACCCTTTGAATATCTCAGGGTTAAGGAGGGGGTTCTTAAGGGGGACAAATAAAACTATCACGTCACGTTATGTAGATATGTGATTTATAAAATAAATACTAGCGATCGACCTCCCAGGTGGTAGGCCATACAGATTACAAGTAGGTATTGTTAGGTACTCACAAAAAGGGGCTCTGAAATGAGGTTACTGGAAAAACGTGGTCTCTCTATGGTGCAAACCACCGATATACTTTAACTTCAACTATCACAGTTGAAGGGTGACGTATGTCTAAAATGATGGCCATGTGCAAAATTCAGAGGAGGTTAGCTAAAATATACATGAAATTATATAAATAAAACTAAGTATGCATACCCAGGCCTTTACAAATTAATATCTCGTATATACACAGATTACTGAAGGTAAATATTACGAAAAAAAGTATAAATGTACAATTAAAATCCTGTTAACTTTATTATTGGTAGATTATGAAGTTCCCGGAGAGAAGTCCTAGGACTTACTTAAAGCTAAGTTGCCTGGAATAACCACTTGCCAAAGGTTAGGACGTGTAGGGGTTGATTACCATAAGTGTAGTCCCCGCACGTGGTGTTCGGGGCAACAGCTGTCCTACGATGATCTAGGGGTCGTCAACGAGGTGAGAACTAGGTGAGAACGTGGTGAGAACCAGTCGAATCCCCCAATAGAATTCAAGTCCGTAGAGTAAAGTTGATAGATGAAGTTGAAATCGAAAGATGGAAGTGGAATTACAAATTGGAGAACGAAGTTGCAAATGAAAATAAATGTGAAGATGAAACTGAAGATGAAGGTGAAAATGAAGGCAGTTGATGGTGGGTGGCCTTTAATTAGAACAAGAAAAGTTAGGGTAAATTACAGATTGTTTAAAAGGATAAATCCAACCCACTGGTTGAGTTTCCAGTTCTAAGGAACCTTGGAAACTTTCCTTTAAAAACTTTTTGTAAATTACAAAAAAAATCCGTTAAAATTAACGCGAGGTGCTCTTAGAGCATCCAAAAGCAAAATGAGACAATCTCTTTCTTCCCTTGTTCACAACCTGTCTTGAATGGTTAGTTCTTTTCCTTTCCCAGTAGCTTCTAAGAGTTCAAAAGATATGTTGATGTGAATTTACAAAGATGGAAAAGGATAAAGAATGTCATGAATTTGTACAACCTCCACTCTGTTAATCAGTGATTGATTATCAGTCACATCTGATTATCAATCAATTAATTTGATTTAATCTTCTTAGACTGACAAATGTCAATTTAACCTATATGATACCAATGTAAACATTGGAACTTTTGAGATATATATTGTATTTTTACAACTAAATCCAAAATAAACACTAATATGAAGAGTAAGTCCTATTATTTATTTTTTTACTATAATTTGTTGGTAAAGTTTGGCATACTGAGTAAGTGTTTGTATTTGACTTTTGACCTGTAACAAACCTTGGCAAGATCAAGTCCAATAGGGCAACAAACCTTCCCTCTTTGTTGTGCCATGGATCCGCTACTGCTTAACGACATTAGAAGTTGTATAGAAAAAAATTATTGTTAATGATTTTGCGGTTAATCTCCACTATGATATTTTATATCGCTAACAACTCTCTTGGGACTAAAGATTAATTCTGTTGAATTACACCGGTAGTTTTATCAACCTTTTTATATAATGTTATTATTCTTAATAACATCACTTAATACGAATGATATCTTCATTCACAATACAAAAAAGTTTCGATGCATCAACATCATTAATATTACTAGATTTTTTTTTTGTTTAAAATTTAGTGAAAGCAATTTAGAAGATCCGTTACTGACATTGAACTTTTAATAGTTATAATTTTCTGATCATTATACGTCTACGTAAAAAGTTACTGGGATTAAGATATAGTGGTCGAGAGGTGAATGATCCGTATGGTTTTACAAATGACATGTCACAAAGTTAACCACGTTAAGGTTCCTCCTATTAAAAGAGCAACATAGCTTTTATGTCGTTCTCCCACCCAATATGGCGCATGAGCTCCTTCAGTTGGATTACCTAAAGCAGCATACTCAAAAAATTCCTGCTATATGTGACAGGAGAAATTTTCCAATTTTTCTATCACATTACGTCATTGGAAACCATCTTATTCTTTAATACAAAGCAATGGAACAAACAGATTCTTACATCCTAACAAAAATATTCATAAAATATTAACAGAATAACCAACGAATATAGACGCTTATAGAAGCGCAGGTCTTATGGGAAGTCAGTGGAGCGGCTGACTAAAAACTCAAAATCCGCGTTGAGGGCTTGTTCGCTTGCCGATTCCACGTGCTCCGCCCCTATTTTTCCGTCTTTCTCGTCCATCAGAGCGCCATCCCACGGTCAGTTCGAAATCTCTCTGCAAGACAGTGGTGTACAAGTCAGTGGATTCAAACAAGACATTACAAGTACTGGATCCACCTGAACAAGCAGGAAAACAGCAAACTCTTGGTCAGAAAAAACCTCGGGAGTCGCTAAAGGTGCTTAAAGACGAGAAGCACGCGAGTCGCACACCAAACATTTCAAATTTCCCAAGTGTGTACAGGGCACGAAGGAGGTTCCTTTTCTGTTGCTACTCGTCTACTGTCGGTTTCTCGACGACCGAAAATAAAGCACGTGCTTAGTTTATACGAGAATAGAGGGGAAGCTCGCAAGACGGGACGGTTGCTGAGATGAAAGCGTGTATCACAAAATGCATTGCAGCAGGCATGAGACTCTCGAGGAATGTGGCGGGATCTGACGTTTCAATCCTTACCTGTCCCGTACACTCCTATCCCAGTCCCTTCTATTGCTTTAGAGCCATCTGTCTATCTGCTACTGGTGTTATCTGCTGCTACTCCTTATTTTCGATAATTCTCTTGAACTTCTCCATTGAAGCTTCCCTAACACTGTATTTCCAATGTTTGTAGTGGTTCTTTTTTAACAAATTCTCATAATCCTTCACTGATATCCTATTGTGGTTTCGATATAAACCAGTTTGCAAATTAGTCTCATTCATATACCGAACGCTGATTCTGTTTTTTTTTCTGTACGGATACTGATTAATTCGTGGTAAGTGGATGTACAAAGACCGTAATTATATATTACTTGTTCTGACGTTATGAAGTAAGACATAACCAAGAAACAATTATTTATGATTCGTCTGAGGTGTATTTATACATATAAAAGTAAACGAATGGGTTTCTTTTAAATTGATTCAAAATCATCAACGTAAATTTTTCTGGAACCAATTTTAACAGCGCTTTTCCATATCAATTGAGGTACCACCAAAGGGGAAGAAAAACGTTTACCCCGCATTTTATCCTTCATAACTCGACTAATTGAACTGCTAGAACGATGTAACGACCACCAATCGATTCAGGGGAAATTTTACATATACAAGTGAATTTTGAGTTTATATTTCCAAGCATTAGGGGAATTGACGGAGACAAATTTAAATCGCGAAATATTTCAGGTTGCCCACTATCACAGTTCCTTCTATTTTTTTTGAACTCTAAACGCGTAAAGTGACCAACGTTAACCGTTAGTACGAGTGTTGTGCATATTTTTGGCGCCCAACGTGGGGCCCATTCATTTGAATGGAATTTTTTCCATGTCTGGCGATTAATACAAAATACAATCTACAATTTGAATGAATGTTTTTATAATTTTTATCAATCTTTTTTTTTTCAGAAATGGGATTCGCATTTAAGAGACTACATTCTAGTGGTGAGTCCTTTTTTCTTTAAATATTTGTGTTATCAATTGGTAATTAAATGGGTTCATTTAATATAGTTTTTTTGCTAACTTTTGGCATAATTACGAATAAATTTAATGATAGTTAAGTTCAAAATATACCTTTGGCTTTTGACCCTCCCAACTTATTAGAAGTCCTTACGATAAGAAAGGACGAAGTGATGAAAAAAATATAGTAATTGGTAGAGGAGACAGTAGAAAATAGAATGTAAGAAAAATAAATCTTGTTTGAAAATCGCATTATAAAGAGATGAAAATTTTTTCACTTTTTCCAGTCACCGAGTAGGGGAATGTTATTTTTTAAATATATTTTGGACATGACGAAAATAAAATACTGTAAAAGTTTGAAATCTTAATATGTATATTAAGAGGTGCTGCATCTTCTATTTTCCATTTAAATAACATGGAAACAAAATTGTCTTGTGCTTTGGAATTTTATAGCTCATGTAGGGAGCGATACTTCGGAATGTCTAAGATATATTCTTGAAGGAAACTTGACGCACTACAAAAAAGGTCTGTTGTAATTTTTTTATATTATTACTTCTTTCAAAGTTATTCAAGGTTAAAGTTAATTTAGTAATAAATTTTGACATTTTTTCAATTTTTCGACGCTACAATCAAGTTTGGAAAAAAATGTATCAGATATATTTTGTGGAGCGTTTTATTGGCTATAATTTATTTATTGAAAAATTTCTCATATCTCTTATGGGTCGTAAGATATTCGCATTAAATTTAAAATTTTCTAAAATAGTTATAATATTATTATTTATAATCAATTATATTAATTGAATAATTATATTTTTAATCTGAAAATTGTTTTTAAATATATTTTCATTAATTGTAATTGTTGAACTAAAAGATTTTTATTACAATTAGGAAATTTCTTCCTGTATTGACTTATATTATTTAATACAGTTTAATCCGAATAACTTACGACCCATAAGAGATATAAATATAAATTTTAGAAAGATAAATTATAGCCAATAAAACGCTCTACAAAAAATATCCTAGAAATTTTTTTCATAAACTTGATTATAGCGTCGAAAAATTGTAAAAATGTTAAAATGTATTACTAATTTAACTTTAACCTTGAATAACTTTGAAAGGAGTGAAAATATCAAAAAAATATGAGACCTTTTTTGTAGAGCGTCAAATTTCCTACAATTTCCATATTAGTCATTCGGTTCGTTTCTCAAAATATTTCCATACCTACACCCCTTTGTTCTAAATTTTCGACAAAAAAAAATAAAAAATGCTAAAAATTCGTAGAGGGGTTGTTTGGGCCGAAAAATCGACTGGCACAATCAGTTTTTTGATAAAATCATTATTTCGCCTTCAAATAGAGTCATGAAATTTTCGAAAATCCACTTTTTAAAACAAAAATACTCATAACTCCTCGACTAATAGGAAAGATAGAACGATCTAGTCTTCACCAATCGATAGAGGGGACAATTTTACATATTTTAGTGAATGTTCAGTCGATATTTCCAAGGATTAGGGGAGTTAGAAAAAAGCAATTTGTTTCGCAAAATATTTCCATACCTACCCCTTTGTTCTAAATTTTCGACAAAAAAAATAAAAAATGCTAAAAATTCGTAAAGAGGGGTTTTTTGGGCCGAAAAATCGACTGGCACAATCAGTTTTGTGATAAAATCATTATTTCGCCTTCAAATAGAGTAATGAAATTTTCGAAAATCCACTTTTCAAAACAAAAAATACTCATAACTCGACTAATAGCAAAGATAGAACGTTCTAGTCTTAACCAGTCGATAGAGGGGACAATTTTACATATTTTAGTGAATTTTCAGTCGATATTTCCAAGGATTAAGGGAGTTAGAAAAAAGCAATTTGTATCGCAAAATATTTCCATACCTACCCCTTTGTTTTAAATTTTCGACAAAAAAAAAGAATGCTAAAAATTCGTAAATAGGGGTTTTTTTGGGCCGAAAACTCGACTGGCACAATCAGTTTCTTGATAAAATCATTATTTCGCCTTCAAATAGAGTCATGAAATTTTCGAAAATCCACTTTTCAAAACAAAAAATACTCATAACTCGACTAATAGAAAAGATAGAACGTTCTAGGCTTCACCAATCGATAGAGGGGGCAATTTTACATATTATAATGAATTTTCAGTCGATATTTCCAAGGATTAAGGGAGTTACAAAAAAGCAATTTGTATCGCAAAATATTTCCATACCTACCCCTTTTTTCTAAATTTTCGACAAAAAAAAATAAAGAATGCTAAAAATTCGTAAAGAGGGGTGTTTTGGGCCGAAAAATCAACTGGCACAATCAGTTTTTTGATAAAATTATTATTTCGCCTTCAAATAGAGTCATGAAATTTTCGAAAATCCACTTTTCAAAACAAAAAATACTCATAACTCGACTAATAGGAAAGATAGAACGTTCTAGTCTTCACCAATCGATAGAGGGGACAATTTTACATATTTTAATGAATTTTCAGTCGATATTTCCAAGGATTAAGGGAGTTAGAAAAAAGCAATTTGTTACGCAAAATATTTCCATACCTACCCCTTTGTTCTAAATTTTCGACAAAAAAAAATAAAGAATGCTAAAAATTCGTAAAGAAGGGTGTTTTGGGCCGAAAAATCAACTGGCACAATCAGTTTTTTGATAAAATTATTATTTCGCCTTCAAATAGAGTCATGAAATTTTCGAAAATCCACTTTTCAAAACAAAAAATACTCATAACTCTACTAATAGGAAAGATAGAACGTTCTAGTCTTCACCAATCGATAGAGGGGACAATTTTACATATTTTAATGAATTTTCAGTCGATATTTCCAAGGATTAAGGGAGTTAGAAAAAAGCAATTTGTTACGCAAAATATTTCCATACCTACCCGTTTGTTCTAAATTTTCGACAAAAAAAAAATAAAAAATGCTAAAAATTCGTAAAGAGGGGTTTTTGGGCCGAAAAATCGACTGGCACAATCAGTTTTCTGATAAAATCATTATTTCGCCTTCAAATAAAGTCATGAAATTTTCGAAAATCCACTTTTCAAAACAAAAAATACTCATAACTCTACTAATAGGAAAGATAGAACGTTCTAGTCTTCACCAATCGATAGAGGGGACAATTTTACATATTTTAATGAATTTTCAGTCGATATTTCCAAGGATTAAGGGAGTTAGAAAAAAGCAATTTGTTTCGCAAAATATTTCCATACCTACCCGTTTGTTCTAAATTTTCGACAAAAAAAAAATAAAAAATGCTAAAAATTCGTAAAGAGGGGTTTTTGGGCCGAAAAATCGACTGGCACAATCAGTTTTCTGATAAAATCATTATTTCGCCTTCAAATAAAGTCATGAAATTTTCGAAAATCCACTTTCCAAAACAAAAAATACTCATAACTCGACTAATAGGAAAGATAGAACGTTCTAGTCTTCACCAATCGATAGAGGGGACAATTTTACATATTTTAATGAATTTTCAGTCGATATTTCCAAGGATTAAGGGAGTTAGAAAAAAGCAATTTGTTACGCAAAATATTTCCATACCTACCCCTTTGTTCTAAATTTTCGACAAAAAAAAATAAAGAATGCTAAAAATTCGTAAAGAAGGGTGTTTTGGGCCGAAAAATCAACTGGCACAATCAGTTTTTTGATAAAATTATTATTTCGCCTTCAAATAGAGTCATGAAATTTTCGAAAATCCACTTTTCAAAACAAAAAATACTCATAACTCTACTAATAGGAAAGATAGAACGTTCTAGTCTTCACCAATCGATAGAGGGGACAATTTTACATATTTTAATGAATTTTCAGTCGATATTTCCAAGGATTGAGGGAGGTAGAAAAAAGCAATTTGTTTCGCAAAATATTTCCATACCTACCCGTTTGTTCTAAATTTTCGACAAAAAAAAAATAAAAAATGCTAAAAATTCGTAAAGAGGGGTTTTTGGGCCGAAAAATCGACTGGCACAATCAGTTTTCTGATAAAATCATTATTTCGCCTTCAAATAAAGTCATGAAATTTTCGAAAATCCACTTTCCAAAACAAAAAATACTCATAACTCGACTAATAGGAAAGATAGAACGTTCTAGTCTTCACCAATCGATAGAGGGGACAATTTTACATATTTTAATGAATTTTCAGTCGATATTTCCAAGGATTAAGGGAGTTAGAAAAAAGCAATTTGTTACGCAAAATATTTCCATACCTACCCCTTTGTTCTAAATTTTCGACAAAAAAAAATAAAGAATGCTAAAAATTCGTAAAGAAGGGTGTTTTGGGCCGAAAAATCAACTGGCACAATCAGTTTTTTGATAAAATTATTATTTCGCCTTCAAATAGAGTCATGAAATTTTCGAAAATCCACTTTTCAAAACAAAAAATACTCATAACTCTACTAATAGGAAAGATAGAACGTTCTAGTCTTCACCAATCGATAGAGGGGACAATTTTACATATTTTAATGAATTTTCAGTCGATATTTCCAAGGATTAAGGGAGTTAGAAAAAAGCAATTTGTTACGCAAAATATTTCCATACCTACCCCTTTGTTCTAAATTTTCGACAAAAAAAAATAAAAAATGCTTAAAATTCGTAAAGAGGGGTTTTTTGGGCCGGAAAATCGACTGGCACAATCAGTTTTTTGAATCATCGAAAATTGACTATTTTCGATTAATCGATTATTCGGTTATTTTCGATTAATCGATTATTTTCGATTAATCGATTTTTTTCGATTAATCGATTATTTTCGATTAATAGATTTTTTTCGATTAATCAATTAATCGATTAAAATCGATTATTCGATTAATCAAAAATAATCGATTATTTTATATAATCGATTAAGTTTTTTGATAATCGCCCAGCCCTAATTTAGAGTCGATATTGCCAAGGATTAAGGGAGTTAGAAAAAAGCAATTTGTTTCGCAAAATATTTCCATACCTACCCCTTTGTTCTAAATTTTCGACAAAAAAAAATAAAAAAAGCTTAAAATTCGTAGAGGGGTTTTTTGGGCCGGAAAATCGACTGGCACAATCAGTTTTTTGAATCATCAAAAATTGATTATTATCGATTATTTTCGATTAATCGATTATTTTCGATAAATCGATCATTTTCGATTATTTGATTATTTTCGATTAATCGATTATTTTCGATTAATCGATTATTTTCGATTAATCGATTATTTTCGATTAATCAATTAATCGATTAACATCGATTATTCGATTAATCGAAAATAATCGATTATTTTATATAATCGATTATGTTTTTTGATAATCGCCCAGCCCTAATTTAGAGTCGATATTGCCAAGGATTAAGGGAGTTAGAAAAAAGCAATTTGTTTCGCAAAATATTTCCATACCTACCCCTTTGTTCTAAATTTTCGACAAAAAAAAATAAAAAATGCTTAAAATTCGTAGAGGGGTTTTTTGGGCCGGAAAATCGACTGGCACAATCAGTTTTTTGAATCATCGAAAATTGATTATTTTCGATTATTTTCGATTATTCGATTATTTTCGATTAATCGATTATTTTCGATTAATCGATTTTTTTTTATTAATCGATTATTTTCGATTAATCGATTATTTTCGATTAATCGATTATTTTCGATTAATCGATTATTTTCGATTAATCGATTTTTTTTGATTAATCGATTATTTTCGATTAATCGATTATTTTCGATTAATCGATTATTTTCGATTAATCGATTTTTTTCGATTAATCGATTAATAGATTTTTTTCGATTAATCAGTTAATCGAAAATAATCGATTATTTTATATAATCGATAATCGATTATGTTTTTTGATAATCGCCCAGCCCTAATTTAGAGTCGATATTGCCAAGGATTAAGGGAGTTAGAAAAAAGCAATTCGTTTCGCAAAATATTTCCATAGCTAATAAAAAATGCTTAAAATTCGTAAAAAGGGGTTTTTTGGGCCGGAAAATCGACCGGTATAATCAGTTTTTTGATCAAATCATTATTTCGCCTTCAAATAGAGTCATGAAATTTTCGAAAATCCACTTTTCAAAACAAAAATTACTCATAACTCGACTAATAGGAAAGATAGAACGTTCTAGTCTTCACCAATCGATAGAGGGGACAATTTTACATATTTTAGTGAATTTTCAGTCGATATTTCCAAGGATTAAGGGAGTTAGAAAAAAGCAATTTGTATCGCAAAATATTTCCATACCTACCCCTTTTTTATAAATTTTCGACAAAAAAAAATAAAGAATGCTAAAAATTCGTAAAGAGGGGGTGTTTTGGGCCGAAAAATCAACTGGCACAATCAGTTTTTTGATAAAATTATTATTTCGCCTTCAAATAGAGTCATGAAATTTTCGAAAATCCACTTTTCAAAACAAAAAATACTCATAACTCGACTAATAGGAAAGATAGAACGTTCTAGTCTTCACCAATCGATAGAGGGGACAATTTTACATATTTTAGTGAATTTTGAGTCAATATTGCCAAGGATTAAGGGAGTTAGAAAAAAGCAATTTGTTTCGCCAAATATTTCCATAGCTCTTTGTTCTAAATTTTCGACAAAAAAAAAATAAAAAATGCTTAAAATTCGTAAAAGGGGTTTTTTGGGCCGGAAAATCGACCGGTATAATCAGTTTTTTGATCAAATCATTATTTCGCCTTCAAATAGAGTCATGTAATTTTCGAAAATCCACTTTTCAAAACAAAAAATACTCATAACTCGACTAATAGGAAAGATAGAACGTTCTAGTCTTCACCAATCGATAGATATGTGAGCTATAAAATTCCAAAGCACAAGACACATAAATTATCAATGCGGCACCTCTTAATATAAATATTAAGGCTATTCCTTCCACAAAAAAATTCTGATTTCGCCCATTATTATTTATTTTACTTTATCTTTAAATCGTTCGTTACAAAAGTACATATTTATTTATAGATCCCGCTAAACTAAAAAGATACGATTTTTCGAAACTTCTATAATTAAATTTAAATTAAATAAAAAAATTTCCCAAAATATGATACGTACAATACATTAAGAAGACTATTAAGATTTTAAATTATTAACAACTTTGTTGTTAGCTCTACTCAAGTTCGTGATATTTGTACGCACATTTGCATCAAATTCTCCATAAGAGAATTCCATAACGAATACCCATAAGAGTTCAAAGTATTTTATTTTCTTTATTTCCAATAATATTTTCAGTATATTTAAGGGAAAAAAATAATCGATTTTTTTGGAACAGTCTATTGTACATGTAAATTCCTTCGTGTAGTGCTAACAGGAAATTTCAAAGAACAAAACAAATGCAAATAGTAGCGCAAATGTGACTGGGAAAAGTGTGTATGTGTATTGCATTGAACCCAACACAGAATATACCAGTACAAAACAAGAATTTGATCTGTTTACTCACGTACTAAGGGCACTCACGTTTTTTCAACTCACGTTCACACGTGCTAATTGTGGGTATTCTTCTTCGAGCAGATAACAACGAGAAAAATTGGCGTTGTGCATCCCAAGGCAGGTCAGGACAGCAATTTTTATCTTCCACTCAAACCCACATTGACAAAGAATTTCGCTAAACAGTTGAACAGTTAAAGTCAAAGCTCTTTAACCAAAATTCTTTTCATTATTTACAAAGTCTACTTTTATTTTTTGCAATCTTCTCTTTACTTCGACTGTGGAAAATAATGGAGAATCCAAATAACTATTAATGATACTTATCATTTTTTTTCATACAATTTCGACCACTCAGTATTTAGTTTAATCAACAATTTAAAAATGGTGGAAAATAGAGATACAGCTCCTAAAAATATGTGTGATAGCTCATTAGATGCGGAATTATGTCTAGAAAAAGTTATAAACAAATAAAGATGAAAAAAAGGTATTTCGTTTTTTGCTATATCTCGAAAAGTATTAACATTTAAGAAATTATAAAAAAATATTCTTAAATAGAGGGAAATTTCCAATAAAAAAGTTCCAACTCCCGGAAATCTATCTCTATTATTTATAATTTTAATTCAACGTTGAACAAATCACATTAAATAACTCTTTTAAGGTATTAATTGTTAATTTAAAAATTCTGGTGTACCTATTCTGAACACTTGCCGTTGGAAAAAAATTCTTAAAGTTGAATTTTCAATTAGTTAGGCAATTGTTAATTAACAAAATGTTCTTCAACTTCCTTTTTTATTGTAAACTAAAATTTTTTTTTAAATAATTATCGTAAAAATGTTTCGCTTTGTGGAGTCCTTCCTTTATACATACTTAACAAGATCACGTCATAAAAGTTCAATACCAGACTTATACTTTGTTCCAAATCAGAGACATTTTCTAAACAGTGCCAAAGGACCAAACAAATCATCATTCTTTTTATTAGTTTTTTCCTTTTTTTTCACACTTCTTCACCAGAAAAACTGTTAAAATTATCATTAAACAGCAAGTTTTTAAAATTTTAAATAATTACTTCTTGAACAACACCAAAAATGGTAAAGGAAGCATCTTTTAAACTGCGTATAATTTTAATTTCCAACTATTCGCAAAGCTCTACGTCGCGTATCATAAACAAGCAAAATTTTTTTCACGATATTATCTTCATCAAAGAATTCCTGCTGGTGCAAAGCAATCTTCAATAAAAAACATTGATCGGCGCTAGTTCTTTCTGATAGCTTTATTAATATTCTTCTCGCACTCGAACAACAAAAATGAGAGTGTTTGTGCCCGGATTGTTAAATAAATTCTCGAGGATTATTGTACACACTCTTTAAAATTAAATTATGTCCATGCTTAGCGTTTATTTATAAGCGTATTTGTTACAAAGTACTTGTTGAAATGATACAACCTGCTTTTTAATGGCTGTATTTAAGTGCTATAAATAGCCAGCGGGTATATTTACACTTTTTACAAGTTATTAAAAAAGTATTAAAAGCATTTTTTTGGAGATGTATTTTATTAACCTTGTTAGAAATCTTTGTATATACAGTTGATGTTTTATTGAACATTAAAACTACCTAATGAGCGAAAGGGCACAACAATTTTTTTTGCAGGATGATTCTTTATCAAAAAATCCTACCATACTTCTTTTTGTTTTACTCGCAAAAGTTTTGTTTTTCAGAAATTCTAATTCGTCAAAATTATTAATTTGATTGAGCGGTTTCGTATATCCGAAATGACTAGCAAACAAAACGTGCTGAATTATTCTTTATAAAGAAAAATCTAGGCAAAATTTTTTATACCTTGGATTGATTGATTAGTTCGGTACCACCAGTCAGAGACTTCGAGTCCTTTACAACAAACTAAAAGTACTGAAGGATGGTGGTGGGGGTCTCTAAAGGTCCCTTTTTTCAGTTTTTTGTTAATAACTCGAAAAATACTGCATCTAGTTCATATACTAAATTAATCTACATAAAATTCTTTATAAAAAAGGTTTTATACACTTTTTTGCTAGAATCGATTCTTCAGTAGATATGGAGGGTGAAAATGGAAAATTAAAATTTTTAAAAATGAAATGTTTATGGTTAAAAATAAAATGTTTGTAGTTAAAAATAATATGTTTATGGTTCAATGGTTCATCCCCCTTTTTCAAAGTTGGATTCGCTAATGTCGCTGTCATCGGGAATCCTGGGAAATTCCAAAATAAACTGCCACCAAGCCCTCGATATTGGAACCAAAACTATGCAAAGTTTCATTTGGTGACATGAAGCAATCTCAAAAGAATGTGGTTTTGTCAATAGCCAGTATGAGCAGCACCATTAAAATCAATGGTGAGAAAGTTACTATTAACCAACGAATTGCCATAGTAAAAAAGAACGATGTAGAAGAGCTTTTGGCATATGAATTAACTCCATACCCCTTGGCTCTGTTCAACGAAGGCGGAATGCGAAAAGGAAAAAAATGTTTTGCCAACAGAGAACAACTCTCGATCTCACCAAGAGCACCGTTGTCGTAGATGGCGGTTTCCTTCTCCACCGTATGAAGTGAAAACAGTCCTTCGACAGTTCATCAATTTGCCATCAGTACATTGCCTTTGTACAGAAACATTACGGTGAAAATTGTATGGTGGTTTTTTATGGTTACAGTATAGAAAACGAGCGGAGCAGAAGCGAAGAAGAAGCCATCACAGTTCAACAAGAGCATTTTCTTACTAACGAAATGAACAAAACAAAGCTTATTCACTTGCTCAGCGAGAAAATGAAAGCAGTCGGGATTGGAACAACTGTTGCTACAGGGGATGCTGACGGCACTATTGTGAGGTGCGGGTTGGATAAAGTTGCGGTACATCCAACTGTAGTAATAGTTGGGGAGGATGTGGTCTTGATAGTTCTCCTCATTGGATTGGCACCACAATCAATCAATATGTACTTCATGAAGCCAGGCCGTGGGAATGTGGAGACCAAATTGTTTAAGTGCGGCAACTTCAACAACTTCCAATCGCCAAACGATTCTCCTTCTCCATAGCTTCTCCGGATGCGATACCACCTCGGCGATACATGGAAAGAGTAAAGTGGGAATCTATGAGCTTTTCACAGTAAATCCTGGCCTTACTCGAGAGATTTTAGCAATATTCAAGGATCCCTCAGCATCCCTTGAGGATATTGAACATGCTGGCGAGAAGCTTTTTTTGGCTGTATACAAAGCGCCTGCCCATCAAGACAACCTGAACGAACATCGGTACTCGGCATTTTTGAAAGCGTCGACGAAGCCCAAATCAGACATGGCCACTCTTCCTCCAACCAGAGGAGCTTAAAATTTTGATAACTCCAGTTTTTGGCCACAAGACTAAGGCTCCATAGGTGACCAGTGACCATAGATCTCACCACAGTTGTGTACAGCCACTGTACGATCCGTGGATTTAGTCCCTATCGCAAGTTTGGCATTTTCCCTGTATTTCTTCTATTAAGTACGAGTGAATTCCAGGTTAGTTTTGTATAATTCTGGAATAAAAATGATTCGGGTTCTTTTCCAAGTAGTTGAAATGTATCCAGTTGCCAGTGATGCTCTGGAGAGTTTGAAAAGTACTGGAGATAGATGTATTTTTCCCTTATTTTACACCCTGTTCTATGCATATTTTATGTAGTCAAACAACCCAAAGTGTTTAACGTAGTAAGTGCTTCACCACCCCCCACGAAATTATAAGCAACAGCACAGAAGTGGAATTCGCAAGCATCGTTCAAATATAAACTGATCGATCCAAAACCTGGAGAAGGGTCGGAAAGAAGAGTTTGCTCTTTTTTGACCTAAATACAAAAAAAACATGTAGACAATTATATATGAATTCAGTTGAAATGAGATAATTAACCGTTTTCTCAAAATTATAATACTTTTAATGCTTAAAAATTTTCCAGGGAATGTAACATTCATTACCGATACAGCTACTTATTTAACGTTCTGCCAATCTTTTCTTCTTCCGCACTACTTTATTCTTATCCTTTCTACCCACATATATCGCGGCCGTAAATATGAAATCTCATTCATCTTAGTCCAGGGCCGGTTTTGGTCAATGCCCTTCGGTGACTTACGTAAATTATTTAAAAAAAATTGCGGTCGTAATATCTGCCTACGGAAAATTCAACTTAATAACAATTTTATATCTATAATGACATCTTTGCTGCACATGAAAGGCTTTTATGTGTTACATAAAATGTGCAAAGTTGATGTTTCGAAACGTCCTAGTGGAATCTGTATTTGATGTCATTAATATCGTTGTAAAATGTTACTGCTGGATAAATTTCACTTGAAAATAATTGGTAAAGTTTTTACGCCTATCTGGTGCGCAATGGACAGCGGCTGAATTCATCAGCTGTTAGAGGTATATCGACGAGTAAAGATAGCGTAAAGTACAGTCATGAATGAACAGCATCCGAATTTCACTTAGACGAGCCTGACAACAGAAAAAAAAATTCCTACTGTACACCGCATACTCAAAAAACTTGTACAATAATTATTATTATTACAAAAGATCTGATGAAATTGTAAGGCCCTAGCCAACGGATCGTTGCTTAAACATCCAACAAAACCTAAGTTAAAAAAACCAAATTAGGCTCTTCCACATCCAAATCTAACTGAGAAGTTGACGTTTTCCGCGATCTGTCATAATTTGAGATTCTAGAGCGACAAAGTCACTTTGGCGCTTGCCTACCTTCATAAACACAAACCACCCTTAAAATTCGCCGGATCCGTCCCTGTACACCAAATCCTAGGAATATAGACAGGATATAAGTAGGCTGTTGTAAACCAACTGACAATCGGCAAAAAACAAATGATAGCGTATCAACACAAGTCGTTACTTCTTAGACGAAAGTCGTACTGTATGTGACCTAATCTAGAGAGCTGTAGTACCGTTAGATGGTCGTTTGTGGTACTTGACTGGAGAATCACGGCCTTTTGTTAGATATATCTTTTTCATACAGGATGAATTTAAGACTAGTTCTCGAGCAGGTACTACGGAAATAGGTCGAGTGGATTCAGAAATACACTAAAAAATTGTTTCTACGATGAATCATTTTAAATTTGTTACGTATATTATTATTGAATATTCATAACTTTAATTTTTTTGTTGAACTGATTTATGTAATGAGCTACTGTCTGTCATTTCGTAGTTAAAGTCTGTTCATACTTATCATGAAGTAACTCAAAAAATTATTCACAACTGATCGAATGTGTCTACTCCTGATTTTGTTTTATTATAATGAATAACCATATCTGGTTTACCATTTTCAGATATTGCTGCACCTTCGTGAAAAGTAGAAAGCATTAGTACCATTTTATTCCGCTTGGGCTTGTAAGACACTAAGGTTTTCATTTTATCGAAACAAAACATTGAGGATCCACAATTTCTATCCTTCATCTGCAGTAATTCTGGAGGGATTTATTTTTTCTCACTGTTTCCAGCATAGTTAACTTATAGGGAGCTTGTAATAGTTCATCGGCTAGAGGAATTTATGTGAACCAATTATCCATGGTGATATTACAATTGCTACCATGGACAGATTTTGTCAACTCCTTCAAATAATAATTTGCCAGTGGCTGTATTGGTTTTCTTCCCCAAGTACGGTTGTGCATCAGTCATATATTTGGAGGCGGAATCTTTATGCCATACTTTAATGGCTTATTGGGGATATACATGCGGAAAGGGCACCTTCCTCTGAAACCAAGAAGCTGTTCGTCTATTGTAAGGTAGGATGATGGGGGAGTTTCTGCAGATTTCTAAGAGACGTTCCCAGATTTCTCTAACTGGAGCAAAAGGATCGGACTGTTTTCTTTGCTCTATAGTAGATTTATCGTCAAATCTGATATAATTCAATAAAAAGGTAAATCTGTCACAACTCATACAAGCTGGATAAAAGCTACAAGATGTGGTGGGATTGAACATTTCCTTACTGTTGAGATGATTATCTTTCCTTGCAGCTGAAAATATCAAAACAGCCAAAAATGCTAACAGTTCATCTTTGTCGATTTGTGATACGGTAGCTGAATCTGTAGAATACTTTTTACGCTGTCTTTCAATTTCTTCGTTTGTGAATGTAATAATGGTACTAAGAATATCATCCGAAAAAAAATGCGTGAAATGATCTTTTATTTGTACGAGATTACGTGCATTTCCTTTACTTCCTGTTACAAAATGAACAGAAGCTTTTAGAAGTTTGTTAATTTGCCTCTTTTGACCATTTTTCAAAAATTTAACAATTATTGACCATTTTTGACAGGTTTTGACAAATATTGACCATTTTTGACAATTCTTCAAAAATTTGGTCAATTATTGACCTTTTTTTAAAATATTTAACAATTTTTGACCATTTTTAAAAATTTTAACAATTATTAAATATTTTTGACCATTTTTCAAAATATTTAACAATTTTTGACCATTTTTCAAAGTTTTAACAATTATTGACCATTTTTGACAGTTTTTGACAATTATTGAGCATTTTTGACAGTTTTCGACAATTATTGACCATTTTTGACAACTTTTCAAAAATTTTGACAATTATTGTACATTTTTCAGAATATTTAACAATTTTTGAACATTTTTCAGAATTATAACAATTTTCGACCATTTTTGATAGGTTTTGACAACTATTGACCGTCCTTGAAAATTATTGACAATTTTTGACAATTTTTCAAAAATGTTAATCATTTTTATTGACCTTTATTGACCATTTCTTAAAATATTTAACAATTTTTGACCATTTTTCAAAATTTTAACAATTATTGACTATGTTTGACCATTTTTCAAAATATTTAACAATTTTTGATAGGTTTTGACAATTATTGACCGTCTTTGACAATTATTGACCGTCTTTGACAATTATTGACCCTTTTTGACAGTTTTTCAAAAATGTCAACCATTTTTCAAAAATTTTAACAATTATTGACCATTTTTTCAAAAATTTTACATTTATTGACCATTTTTGACAGTTTTTCCCAAATTATGACAATTATTGACCATTTTTCCAAATTTTTTACAATGTTTGACCATATTTCAAAGTTTTTGACAATTTTTCAAAAAATTTAACATGTGTGAAATGATCTTTTATTTGTACGAGATTACGTGCATTTCCTTTACTTCCTGATACAAAATGAACAATATTTCGAGCATCCGTTCTTTTTGAATTAATCGGGACTGTTGCTGACCATTTATGACCATTTTTGCCTCTTGAGTTGTTCTTGGTTGGTAAAGCAATGTTGAGTCTACGCCGATTTTTTATTAAGGGTTCACCATTAGACGAGCTTTCAGAAGTTTGTTCATTTGCCTCTTCTCCTGGTTCATTTTCCTCTGCCTTATCTCTATCGCCATCTTCAATATTGTCTTAATTCTTGTCGTCATCTGAATCTTCATCAATGCCATCATCCGCATCACTATCCTTTTGCACTTCTAAGTTGTCTTCCCAATCGCTTCCACTATCTTCATAAGAATCGTCACCATTCGTAATTTTTTCTATTTCATCTTGAGTCTCCCTCTCCGTTAACGGTTTTCTCGACATTTTCCTATAATATTTTGAAGCTTGCTTCTTATTGCACGACATAGGACTTTTGAGAAGGCTAGTGAACTCGTAAAACGTGTAACCGTTACGAAAAGTCCGTCACGCAACAGTGTTGCCATATTTCTGAAAAGGCTAGTGAACTCGTGAAACGTGTAATGTTACGAAAAAGCGAATAAGGGTTCGTCACGCAACAGTGTTGCCAAATTTCTGAATAATCCACTAATCCAATGAAATTTGAACTGAAGCTTGCTTCTTATTGCACGACATAGGACTTTTGGGAAGGCTAGTGAACTCGTGAAACGTGTGATGTTACGAAAAAGCGTTCGTCACGCGATAACTCATTCAATCTCTCTTGCTGCACTAAGCTCGCATACCTATAGGTGTGAAAAATTGTCAAAATTTTGAAAAAATGGTTAATAATTGCCAAAAATTTGGAAAAATGATCAAAAACTGTCAAAATTTTGAAAAAATGGTTAATAATTGCCAAATATTTTCAAAAATTGTCAAAAATGGTCAATAATTGTCAAACATTTTGAAAAATGTTTAAAATTTATGAAAAATGGTCAAAAATAGTCAATAATTGTCAAAGACGGTCAATAATTGTCAAAACCAATCAAAATTCGTCAAAAATTGTCAAAAATGGTCCAAAAGGATCAATAATTGTTAAAATTTTGAAAAATGGTCAAAAATTGTCAAAATTTTGAAAAAATTGTCAATAATTGCCAAATATGTTAAAATTTTTGAAAAATTGTCAAAAATTGTCAAAATTCGTCAAAAATGGTCAATAATTGTTATCATTTTTGAAAAATTGTCAAAAATTTTTAAATATGGTCAAAAATTGTCAAGAATTTGGAAAAATCGTCAAAAATTGTCAAAAACTGTCAAAATTTTGAAAAAATGGTTAATAATTGCCAAATATTTTCAAAAATTGTCAAAAATTTGGAAAAATGGTCAATAATTATCAAAATCTGTCAAAATTTTTCAAAAATGGTCAAATGTGTCGAAAAATTGTCAAAATTTGTGAAAAATTGTCAAAAATGGTCAATAATTGTCAGAACCTGTCAAAAATGCTCAAAAATTGTCAAAATTGGTCAATAATTGTCAAAAATGGTCAATAATTATTAAAATTTGAAAAAATTGTCAAAAATTCTCAAAATTTTGAAAAAATGGTCAATAATTGCCAAATATGTTAAAATTTTTGAAAAATTGTCAAAAATTGTCAAAGACGGTGAATAATTGTCAAAAACTGTCAAAAATGGTCAATAATTGTTAAAATTTTCGAAAAATTGTCAAAAATTTTTAAATATGGTCAAAAATTGTCAAGAATTTTTCCGAACTTTCTAACGAAACTGTAGGTACGGAAGGTGGCAACACTGATTTATTGTATTGTATTCAGTGATGAGATATCTACTGATTTATCAGTAGATCTACTGATTTATACATGCAATCTACAGATTTAACCATAGTTGTTTTTTTTAGTGTTAATTTGGTAAAATAACTATCGATATTCATTGATAGTTATATTTTTACTATAGATTATTATCGATTATTTTCGAAAGTTTTACAATCGGTCAAAAATTTTGAAGAAATGGTCAAAAATTGTCGAAAACTATAAAAAATAGTCAAAAATTGTCAAAATTTTGAAAAATGGTCTATAATTATCAAAAATGGTCAATAATTGTGAAAAATTGGCCAATAACTGTAAAAAACTATCAAAATTGTTCAATATTCTTGAAAAATTGTCAAAAAATTGTCAATTATTGTCAAAAATGGACAATTATTGTCAAAAATGGACAATTATTGTCAAAAAACGTTCAAAAATGGTCAATAATTGTCAAAAATGATCAATAATTGTTAAAATTTTGAAAAATGATCAATAATTGTCAAAATTCCGAAAAATGATCAATAATTGTCAAAATTCCGAAAAATGATCAATAATTCTCAAAAACTATCAAAAATTTTGAAAAATGGTAAATAATTACCATATATGTTAAAATTTTTGAAAAATGGTCAAAAATTTTGAAATATGGTCAAAAATTGTCAAAAATTTGGAAAAATGATCAATAATTGTCGAAGTTTGGGAAAAACTGTCAATAATTGTCAAAATTTTGAAAAACTGGTCAATAATTGTCAAAAATTTTGAAAAATGGTCAAAATTTTTGAAAAATTGTCAATAATTGTCAAAAATGGTCAATAATTGTTGAAATTTGGAAAAATGGTCTAAAATGGTAACAATTTTGGAAAAATTGTCAAAAATGATCAATAATTGTCAAAACTGTCAAAATTGATCAATAATTGTCAAAAATAGTCAAAATTTTGAAAAAATGGTCAATAATTATTAAAAATTGTCAAAATTTTTGAAAAATTGTCAAAAGTGGTCAATAATTGTCAGTACCTGTCAAAAATGCTCAAAAATTGTCAAAAATGGTCAATAATTGTTGAAATTTGGAAAAATGGTCTAAAATGGTAAAATTTTTTGAAAAATTGTCAAAAATGATCAATAATTGTCAAAACTGTCAAAATATGTATATCTTATGTTAGCCAACGATTAAATATTAATCCAACGAAATAAATGAATAAAGTAAGTAATTTAGTTGATAACTAAAAGAAGAATAATGTTTCGTTGTTCATTTATAATTTGTAGTTATTAAAAATAATTTTAGTAGTTTTGATTGTGATGCAGTGTATCAAAAAATGAGAAATTATATGGCTGTGTTTGAAGTACCTACCTTTCTATATAAGTTGAAAAAATATGTTTTTTGAATATTTATAATCTTTTCTATCTTTTTTATTTGGAATAGCTAAAAGAAGAATAATATTTCGTTGTTTATTTATAATTTTTAGTTATTAAAAATATCTTTTGATAGTTTTGTTGTTATTGAATTCATTTCATCACCACATTTTGCTTTTTGAATAGTACCGCTGGCAGCCGTAAAATCTCGGATTGTTTACGAATCGATACTTTGAGTACATACATACATACATTAACATTCTATATTCTACTGTATTGATACTTAACGTTCAGATCCGTATCGATACCTAATATCGATACTTTCAAGTGTATCGCGCAACCTTACTGTGAGCGGCGTGCCTGAGGTATTCTCGGAGGTTAACGAATTCGAACGAAATATAGCGAGCGTGGTCAATTTTACGACATATTAGTGTTCTAGGGTTAATGAGTCTGTCATATAACAATATGTAACATGCCTATCGAAATGTTTCGACTTTCCTTAGAACTTATACATCAAATCCTTCTTTAATTCCTGCTCGACGTCTCATTAGCCACTTCCAACTACCCAACCTTCGTCATACGACAATTGTCAACTGTCAATGGCCCTCTCAATTCGCCACGCTAACGCCAAACGTTCTCCTTTCCTTACCGACTGTCACTCGGGAGAGAAAACCTTCTATCGAATACTGGGATACTCTTGAGTAAAAATCTTTATGACATCTCATGCAGGCAAGTTCTAGGATCAAACACATTCAGGTCCAGCCGCATCCCGTGGTACTTGTACTTACTTTTTCTTACCTCATTAAACTGGTAGTTCGTGACATTCTTAGAAAGCTAGTTTGGAATTATTTTCAAAAAAATATAGATATTATAAGGTACATATTCCGAAAATTGAAAAAGCGGAACCATCGGAGATCGAACCCGGCAACCCTCAGTTAGAAGCCCATACGCTAAGCCCCAGCGCTACGACGGTTCGTACCTATCGATGTTCGGATCGGTATTATATGTTACTAAAGTGACCCAATATCAGTAATTTGCAAAAAAGAATATAAACTGTTTCTGGTAGATATAATTTCAGTGGCTCCATCCTGTAAAATCGAGAAACAAAGTGATGACGATGCCATGACCGCTACTCCGCTCAGCACTGAATCACAATCATAGACGGCTTTATTGTATTAGGAAGTCATAGTCGGGCGTCACTTAATATCACTCTGATTAATTTTTAGAAAGCGGCAGATTAACTAGCGATAAGGCACGTGCACTTACTCGGGATTTTAATTTGTTTTGAATTTAAGATGTCTCAACATCATTTTTTTTTTCAGTATACCTTGCATTTTTATTTTTTATGAAAAAGCTTTGTTGTGGTAATATTATAGGATAGTCTTGTTACGACTGTTTTGTTTTAAATAACGAAATTTACTGGAATCAAGGTTAGGCAAATATTACAAAAAAAATATTTTTTTGTATCTTTGGTTGTCGATTTTCTGAACATTGAAAAGGCGAAACCATCGGGACTCGAACCCGGGACCCCTCTGTTAGAAAGCCCTCTGCGCTACGGACGGTTCCCAACTATCAATGTTCTGTTCGGTATTATAAGCTACCATTAACCGCGACTGCGCCTTACAAAACTAATCATAGGTCTAGTAGGTATATTGTTGGATGCTATCTGTCGTAGTAATGCCTCTAGATCCTTTTGTTGTGGTACATATTATAGCGTTGATGCAAGATGGTAGAGGAAAAGGTGAACCCGCCAGAATTGTGGGCAAGAGCCTATGTGCTGTACAAAATGTGTACCAGCGTTATCAGGAGGATGGTCTTATAACCAGACGATCCGGATCTGGTCGAAGAAGAGTCACGAGCCAGAGATGATCGGTTTTTGTGGATGTCAAGCTTGCGGAATAGAACATCTGCAGTTTGGCTGCGAAATGAGCTTCAAGAGGTTAGTTAATGTTAGCGAATGGACAGTTAGAATAAGGTTTCGTGCTGATGGATTGTATTGCAGAAGGATGAGAACATTCATTCATTCATTCATATATTTGGATTGTGCTCATTAGCACAGGCACTTGAACTGAATCTTTGTACCATTTCCCATGTTATCTACTTCCATTCCATAAGCTTCATGTCTTCTATAAAGACCACTAGTTTGACTGGAAGGATTTTCAGTAGTTGTGATGGTTGTATTAATTCCTCTCCGAAGTGCTTCCGTCTAAGTTCTTGTAAGTTCTCGCAGAAGCAGAGTATGTGAGAAGGTGTTTCGTCATCAAGTTTTGCCCTTTTTGTACAGATGTTTCCTCAAGGTGCAGTGTCCAGTCACCAGGTCGGTAACTGTCTTCAAATGTATCTTACCCAATTGCAGTAGTCTGGTTGAGAGTTCCTTGTCTACCTTTGTAGAAGGTGCCCTTGTGTCACCCTCCATTTGAAATGGTGTTCCCTATCTAGCCAGTTCCCGATTTCCCCTCTTATGCAATCTTTTGTGATTCCACAAAACGGTTCCGGATCTAGGAAGTCTCCTTTAGAGCCTTCTTTAGCTAACTGGTCCGCCATTTCATTACCTGCAATCCCCTCATGTGCCGGCACCCATATTAGAGACCCTTTGTTGTCTCTTGCCAGCCTGTTGAGGGATTCTTTGCAGTTTTTCACCAGGATGAGCCTCCAGCATCAAATAGATAGAATGGATTTTACTCGAAATCACTTGGCATGGAACTATGATGACTGTATCAAGGTACTCTTTACAGATGAGACGCGTTTTAGCTTCAATGGACCAGACGGACGTCGACGAGTATGGAGAAGACCCGGAGAAAGATTTGTATTGAGGGAAGACGTAATTTTGGTGGATTTGGGCAGATATCACTTCAGAAGCACGTACAGAGTTGGTTTTCATAGAGAATGGCTCTCTAACAGCTCACAGAGGGAGGTCGTGGAAGATCATGCTATGGTTTTTATGGTCGGGACTAAAGGAATTAGTCTCTGATAATTTTTTCGTGCACTGATTTTTGCTCAGGCGAGAATTATACAATACAAAGGTGAAAAGTTTAATTTGTGCATACTATGCATTGTTTAAATTGCGATTTATTTTGGTTCTCAAACCACTTAAAAACATGTTCTTCATTCATTTTTCCATGATAACCACTCAACTGAGATTCATATAAAAATATACTTCCTGCTTCATCAATACAACCATCTTCATTCTCAGCATGAAATACAAAATATGTAGAATAAAAACAATTTTGCATATTAAAATTTTACATACCTACATTATTGTGACATACTTACCTTTTGACATGAACGGAGCCTACAGCACTATTTTGTAAATTCGGGATTCATTAATAAAATGAAAACTGTGAAACTTCTCTAGCAGCTTGGTGTGATTTTTGAGAGGAGGAAAACTAATGGGCTGGTATCATAGGCGTAGAATAAAAATTTTAAAGGTGGTTCATTTAGATGCAAAAGTTTCCATCTACTATGGTCGTACAATTACAGTGTTATAAGTGATCAATTTATTTGTAAAAGTGTCTATACCAAAGGCGTACGAAAAAAAAGTTTCATAGAGGGTCCATTTATTTGTTAAAATGTCTTTTACCATGGAAGTACGATTATCATTCATTATCAAAAATTTCCATCTATCATGGATGTACAATAAAATGTTCTCTGTATGTCATTCGCATTGTTTGTTAAACGTATAAAAGATTGAATACTATGATTTTATTACTATTCTTTGTAGTCGCATGGGGCCAAATCTGGACTGTTCGTCGAATTTTAACAAATGACAATTATTTTTCCTTATCTCACCAAATACTTCTGGTACCCACTGTAAGCAATATAAATCTCTTTCACTATAGAAATGTCGAATTTTTTTTTCAACTCGATTCTCAGTGTAATCGCAAAACCCACCATCGTTGATTTACTAATGAACTCCACGCTAAATCTTGATAATAAACAATAATAAATATTAAAATTATCAAAATAAATCTTAAGTTACAATCAAGAATATCAAAATGAAATCAACTATGATCTCATTTAGCATTTAGTTACAATTACATCGACGAACGACAGTTCATTAGCGGGTAGGTACGATTTCTGTTCAAATTTCCGCTTCGTTAATTTTGAACTGATCCAGTGTCGTACATTTAAATATCAATAATAGTTGTAATAATGATTAAGAATCTTCAATTTTTTTTAAACCTCTTCATATTTCTACTTTTTCTTAAATACTTACCCTATAAAGAGCAATTGATTTTGGACAAACTTTGACCAATAGTCTAGTATTTCGATGTACAACGACCCTGTAGGGTGTAAGTTCTTCGATTAAATTGTGGTTAAATATTTACATCGTTTTCTAAATTGTTCTTCCGAGGGTTCAAATACCTGTCATCCCTTAAATTACTTATTTCAAACCTCAGATTTTCTCTCGTTTCTTCCACAAAATGTAACAAAATAAGATCCATCCAAAGGTTAACTACTTAAAAAATATATATGATATATAAATAAATATGATAAATTTCCAGAAAAACGATAAATTATCAGTGATTCTCCATTTTCCACCCTATAAATCCGAATTTATTTCATTTATTCATACTTGATATCGAGAATTTGGTGTTTCCCTTTTGACGAGTCGTCTCTGCTACGATCCAAATTAAAAACTCGATAAACATCTCTGTTCGCCCACCATGTCTAATAAATTGGCTTGAGGACACTCTTACGGGAAAAAAAGAGACAACAAGTGCTTGAAAAAATGGAAGAGAACAAAAGTTTTGTTCCGTCTCTTCGTTTGTATTATTACGGTTCAATAGGTACTAAATACACTTCACCAAGTTCAACGAACAATGATAAGTAAAACATAACTGCACTTTTTATAGCAAAAAATTATAATATTTTGATGAAGTAACGAGATTTAGAACAAACAAAGGCAAGAAAAACAATTAAAAATTAACATTTTTTAAAGTTCTTTTAGTGCCTCCCATTGGCCAAATTGAAAAAGTGGGACTCAAACCATCCTAAACTGACGGACTAAGTCCATTTTGATCATTTCATTTGTGCCATGTAACATCTGTCGTTTTTGACACCAATTTTGATGTCTGACATGCAAGCTAAAGTTCATGGAGATCGTACTCCATGTATTCCAATTTCTGGTCAAGGTAGAGGGCGCCTGTTTAAATCCAATCCCAAAAACATCTGACTGCAGAACAATTACAGCCAATAATAATAAGCCTTGCATATAGTTTCAGTTCATGCTGTTTTATTGATTGCTAGCTCATTCTTCTTCTTAGTAATCGGACAGTGAATGAAATGGTGAAGATAAATAGTGTAATATTCAAGTGGTATAAATAAATTAGATCTATTATACCGAGTGTAAATAAATTAGTAGACATTAAGTAAAGTGTGTATATAAATTAAGTTTAATACAGTGTGTGTTTCTGTAAATAAATAAATAGTAATTAGCCATAGTAGTGTGTATAAATTTATCCCACAAGTAAGAAACTATTTAAATATAATTATTTATTTTTTAAATATTTTTGACGAATTATATCAATTAGAATTAAAAAAATTAATCTGACAAATTTGTGCAAAATCAGAATGACTAATTAGATATATGAAAGGTTAGTTTTATATACGATTGGATTTAAAATCGATGACATCCATCTTAATCCGTTTTGATTCTATAAATTTTGATGACGATATAAATAACCGGTGCACGAACATGGGCGTAGTAAAAAAACTTTGTAGGTTGAAAAACATGGTACAGTCTTGTGATCTTCGTGTCATTCGAATAAATACAGTGTGGAGTACCGAGAATTGTTCCTCATCTCTCCACTTTTTAGGAAAAATGCTAATTTTCCGAATCCATGGATTCGACCTAGAGGATTCATAGAGTTCTCCTGCAAAGTTTCATAAATATCATCCTTTTTATTTTAAATATATTTATTTGGTTCCCTACTTTTGGACAACTTTGTATTTCTGAACGTGTTCTATCCAATCTAATATGAAAGTCAAAATTGCTACTTATCTAGTGTTTAATGATCAAAGCGTTTAATTGAATTTTTTTTCCATCAAGTCTAAAAAAAATTTATTCGATATGCCTATGAGTTTGATGATATAAATCTCTGCCTACAACAAGAAATAATTGGATATTTAAATGTCCCGTCATCTACATAATACTTTGTTTGAATTCGGCGAATAGGATTTAGGGGAATTAACGACAAATCATTTCTAGACATTAAAATTTACCAACTAATACCATTGAAATCAATAAAGAATTAATGAGAAATAAATATAAATTTTTAAATATTTCACTGACATCTCGTTTTATATTTATCGATTGAAATGTTTACTAATTTTGGTTCTGTATTGATCAAACAATTGAATGAATCCTTTTTAAAAGAATTTTACCTACCCCCATGATAAATCGGAATTTTTCACAGATAAAATAATCCCTTATAAAAATTTTATCGCACGCCTATCAAATAGAAATATTTACAAATATTTTAATCCCCTATTACACTTCTATCGCACCCCTTATAAAAATATTGTAATATATTTGATATTTATTTAAATAGTTTTTACTTGTGGGATAAAATTATGCACACTACTATGGCTAATTACTATTTATTTATTTAAAGAAACACACACTGTAGTAAACTTAATTTATATACACACTTTACTTGATGTCTACTTATTTATTTTACTCGGTATAATAGTTCTAATTTATTTTTACCACTTGAAATTACACTATTTATCTTCACTATTTCATTCACTGAGCGATTACTAAGAACTTCTGTGAACTAACTCTTTACTGTCCGTTTCACTAATTGTCAAATCACTCAAAAACCCGCGTATATATAGTCCTTCTCGACTCTAGAAAATTCCAGTACCTTCCGCGCTCGTCCTATGCACAAACAAAGCGTCTTCTCGAGAATGTTCTCGAAAGCGCATTCACCACCATTGAGACCCCAAAATGGATCGCATAAAAGTATTTCGGCTGCCAAAAAAAAATACCCCCCCCCCCCCTTCAAAGATCCATCATCCAAGCGGAACGAACTTTTTTATTATTTGAGCTATCGAGATGAAACAAAAACCATTCGATTCGTAAAAATCGTCCGAGTCTATAGAATCCAAAAAAAGAGGGGTCAACTTGAAAAAATATACAAGTATAGTCAAAAATAAGTGAGACCCGAATATTTTTTAATATACCCAGGTGAAGGGGGGTATCCGATTGTAATGTTGAAGTTTAAAGGTGTGGATAGGTCTCTTAATTGGCATCACACGACTCTCTTCGTCCCTAAATTACCCCCCCCCTCCCTCATTTTTTTTTGGGGTACACGACTCGCCAAGATTTCAATTCGGGACGAAAATATTCGGGGAATCTTCCTTATTTGGGGTGCTTATAAAAAATTTGTTTTCAAAATCGATCCTCCCAAAATCCCCCCAAGTATAGCCCCGAATTGATGGTGGAAACCGAGTATGGTGTTTTTAGGCATCGTTTACAAGGGCATATAGCAAAATTAGTGAAAATAATGACCTAACCTCAAAATTTGGCGCCACTTGTGGCGCCCTCTATATCGACTTTTAGTTTTTTTATTGGTTCAGCCAAAATGTTAAACAGCAATAAGGCATCACATAAAATGTAACTTTTGTAACATCTGACGATGATATGCAAATATCGAAATAATTATCAATACATTTTTAGAATTTTCATAAATTTTTTCATCAATAATGGTAATGGCTGACGCAATATTGAAAATCACTCAGCCAAAACTATTGAGATTAAATTTCAAAAGAGCTTGTCGAAGTGCGGAACAAAACCTCTTTCAATGGTATCGATAAAATATCTCACATGTAACGAATTTTTTTGTAACACTCGGTGCATTAATATTACTTCAACCTTTGTCTTTAAACATTCCAAATACAATATATGCAATTAATGATAAGACAGCTGAAGGATTATATAAGAACAAACAAGTAAGAGTAAGTGAAATAGGTCTGTCTAAAGACGGTGGGGTCAGAGGAGTTGTATGGCTTCAGGCTAGAAATTAAACATTCCAACGTAATACCTCATATATTGGATCGATCAAGACTGCCCTGCTAGGCTGGAGGAAATTCATGATTCTTCAACGAGATACACCACAAAAAATTGTTTGTTTAATTACTTTAGTTCAAATATTTCTTGTACCGTTTAAATTTTCTCTTTTATTTGGAAAAGAAACAAATATAGTAAAAAATGTTTAACATCTACAGGGTGTTATGAAAAAAAATGGGGCTGTTTCTAAAGTAAGTAAAGCAGTGAAAAAAAACATACTTTCCACACCATTAGGCAAGTAGTTTTGAAGACATCAATGAAAATTCTCTGTTAACCGTATTGAATCCCATATTATCTGCTACGATTACATCCTTCTTGGACTGTTATATTTTTTTCAGTGTATATTGAATAAATCAAGTATGTCTAGCTAGGCCAGAGGAAACTGGCGTCGAGAGACAAATGGCAGTTGGTTTTGTTGTTGGTTTTGAATTTTCTGGATGTATTGGATTGTTTAAAATAGCCATTGGCTAATGTGTAGTTACTTGAAATTGAACAAATTTCAAGTAATGGAACGATACATTTGATTAATGTGCTTAGAAGATTTGATTATAAATAATTACTAGTTGAGAAAAAAAAGTTTTTATTTGAAATTTTCCAAGTAGTAAGAAGGTAAATTTTATGAGATATAAGGTCTTGACTGTTTTAATCAGGATAAGTTATGTCTGGAAATTGATCATTTAAAAGGCCCGCTCAAAGTTAGCAAAACTATACAGCGTAGTATAGTGCATTTAGAAGTAGACGAGATGTAGAGGAAGATTTGTGTCGCTTTGGCCGGCAATCAACGAATTTAAAAAACTGTGTTTCCGCTGCTGTTTCTAAACATTTCTTTATATTCCTCCATTCACACAAATTTCTATCCGCCTCCTAGAAGGCATTGTAACGTACCTACCTTCTTACACGTGGCTCCTGCCACAAGAACACGTCACTATGGACACCCTTGATGCAAAATTCGGGTTTTTAAATCTCGGGCGCCAGATTATTAACGTGGTTTGCTCCACGGCCCCTTGACCCTTAGCGTCAAGAGTTCCAGATAGCCTCAGATGGAGGTTACGGAAAATTCCAGGGGTCTTGTTGAACTAACTTTATTTACCTAATTACAATCAAATATGGATCCTCCAATTTATAAATTACGCGTTAATGAAGGAAACAGGGGGTTCAGCAGAGTTGTATACTACCTACGGTTTAGTGTATACCTACGATCACACAATAGGTCGGTATATAACAAAATAATCAAAAAGAAACTTTTAGTCTATTAATACTCTGTGGACTATTTTACGACTAATTTTTTAGTGACAAGCAAATTAACAGGGAAAAGAAAATAAGCTATCTTTACCATATACTTGGTACTTTGACGGACATAACGGTCAGGTTATCAAATACGGTTCAAATCTACCGGGTTTAACGGTAGATCTGCCGGGTAATCAGACAAATTGTGGCTAAGCCTCTTCCAAGTCTGATTAACCCTTGAATCCAAATGAAACCGGCAACTATTATTCCGACAATAAGAAAAAAATATATAAATAATGATTCTACGAAACGGGAAAAGAACGATTTAGATCTGCCGGGAAATCAAACAAATTGAGGCTAAGCCTCTTCCAAGTCTGATTAACCCTTGAATCTAAATAAAGCCGGTAACTATTATTCCGAAAAAAAATAAAAAAAGAATTTTCCCACGAGTTAAACGGTACCCAGCTATCGACACACAGAGTAAAAATATTAGTACTAGCATAAAATTAAAATATTATAATCCACTTGGATATCACTTTAATATAAAACTACTGAGAACCAAAAGCATAAAATAATTCGAGAATCCACTAATAATTCATATCAGTTAATTAATATATAATAAACGCTGTAAATAAAATTCGAAATCAAATTACAGTTCACAAATCTTTATTTCCATATAAAAGAAACAAATGAAAAACCCAATTTCAATTCAACAACAAAAGAGAAAAATAGCCGGTCGGAAAATTTTCCAAAGTATACAACAAAGAATTCAACAATTTAATATTAAGCGGCGGTACGGAAAGTTTCGAATACACAGTTTAATTGTAAAAATTATTTACCTTATAAAATACAGCTTCCACACACAATCTTAATGCACTAAATTTTCACAATACGGTTTATCGGTTATCGGAAGAAAGTTGAGCGAAGAATCACGAAAGAATAATTTTTCTGAATAATTGAGAGCCGGAATGAAACAGAGACCTTCTATCAATTGTTCGCTAATTTATATCCAAAATCCTAGTTACGTTTTTCGGCCGTAGTCGTGGTGAGGGAATTAAACGTGAAATTTATCTACTTACAACAAAAAGTTTTACCTATACTGAACGGCTTCGGCTTTAATTAAAATGGTGTATATACCGGGCGTCCCTTCAGTTGAAAAATTTAAATATCGGAAATGAATAAATTGTGTATGGTAGAATTTGGATTTGCGTAACTCGGACTTATACTAAAATATATAACGGTAATAACGAAAAAAAAATCAATGCGGTAGTAGAAAGGGTTGTAAACTAACGAGTTATATACAACCTAGTGGTAAAATAAAATAACTCGTTGCCGCATCATTAAAATATATTTGGGAAAAAATATCTTGTTTACGTCAATTTTACACCAAGTTGTTGTGTTCCTGTGCACGAGCCCTCCCGTAGCTGGAGTTGTCGTCGCTAATCATCGCAGAGAGTTGCAAGATCTCCACTTATGCTGCGACATATCCAAATATCACCATAGAATTGAAAAGTAAATCACTCTAGTGTCTCAATACGTGTGCATTGTATATTTTCGGATGGTTTTATTGATTGTTGTTCATAAAAAAATAAAATTCGTGGGAATGTCGCACTTCTCCCACTCGTGTGAAATGGGTTAATTTCCACACTAGTAATGTAATATAATATACTCCTAAGGTAGCTCTGTAGCCTGGATATCGTTACAACATTATATCGTATTTTATTATATCATCAATTACTGTAAAATTACTAAAAAAAGTTGTTCTTCCTACACGAAAATATTCGTCCAAACCCAGTACGCAATAATCCCACGTAACTTTGCTATAATTTTATTAATCTTTTTTTTCTACAATCTTCACCCATAACGATGATATCTCGTTACTGTGTCACTTGTACAATGACATTTTAAAAAAATACACACCTGCTGTTTAAACTATTTCTAACATAAAGGCATATTAACAATTCTTCACTTCCTTCTGTCAACATTTGAAGAAAAAAAATTGCCTCACCGGCTTGTAGTCGATACGATAACAAAAACGGAACAAGCCGAAACCGTTTCTTTTCTAGACCGACAACTATTTTCTAGGCCTGTCCCTTTTCACTTGCACTTTACTCCTAAAAGACGTGCATTTATAGACCGCGACCGATGATAATTTTCATTAATTTGTCTCTATACTCGAATTTCTACCTCAAAATGAATACAGCATGAAGAAAACTGATAAAAATCTTTGAAAAAAGAGAAACCGTATACTAGCCATGATCTGCTAAATTAAAATAGTTTAATTATAATTTTTTTCATATTACTATTTATTTAATTTATTTTTGATGCATATTCACCAGAATCTTACAGAGGAACCTTTATTTTGCGAATATCCTTCGTTACAGACTGCGACTCTCTATTAGATTAAATTTGATGAGGTGGCCTATTCCTCTGCGACCTCTTCAGATCTATTGTAGACTGAACCTTACATGCAGTTCCTTGCCGGTTACTTCTCATCGCCTAATACAAGAAATCGCACATTCGCTAGATAGTCGCACCAGCATAAGATGTGCTCTGCAGTTTCCTCATCTAGGCAACCCCATTAGCTTCGCGTGCCCGATAAGCTTACAGTGCTCTGTTAACATATCTATTTCGCCTTCGACAGTTTTTCAATCTTCGCTCATTAGGTCTGCTGTAAACGTTGGCGAATGTCCTCTAATGAAATCTTTCGCCTATCTCTGACTTGGTGAGATTATCTACCATTCTAGAGATTTCTATGCCACCCACTTTGCGACGCCGCAGAAGGGTCTGGCCGTTTCATCCGCCAGTTCGTTGCCCTCATGATCCTCCTGGTACCCTGGTACTCAGGCTACCGTGGCCTTGCAATGGTCTCCAAGTGCCTTTAAGGCATCTAGCTTAGAGTTGACCTTTATGGAATCGAGTGACTTCAGTGCAGCTTGGCTCGCTGTGAAGATGGCATAGGAACGATATAATCTGTCCTTTCTTCTGATCTCTGTAGCCTCCCAACTATTCTATCTTTTGCATCTCAACTATTCTTCTTGGATGAATGAATTAGGTGTGGTGCTATATCAATACGACCAAATTGGTTATATTGTGACGTGTATTGTTGTGTAAAGCAATCATATTCCTTTTATGAAGAACTGGATCTGTTGGTATTTCAAGGAGGGATTTCTCTTTTACTTGTTCCGACGCATTGTCAGTGAGTGCAGGGATGTTTCCCATTATTTCTAGCAGAACCAACATTCATAGCTTTAGCAAAATAGTTGTTGGTTGAGTTTACAATGCCCAGTGAAAAAAGTATTAAGGATTCTTAGCAGGTTTTTGCTAAGGCTTGTCTACCTTACCAAGTCGCAGTTTTTCTTGTGCTTGATAAAATGCCCTGACAGGTTCCTGGGTGGAAATAATCTGTACTTGTCTTACCCGTCTCTTTTCGTTGTAGATTCTGGGAGATATTTTGGACTTGAAGGCATTTCCAGAGTTATGCTCTGTCTTTTTCTTCCTCCTTTTTTGATTCTGCCATGGAGGAAATAGGACCAATCCCATAGAACGGAACAACCCTTCTTACTGTACAAGAGGAATTATTTCGTTTGTAATGCCAACAGCTCTTTGAAAATGGGTCGATGCCATTACTTGTTCTTACAAGGAAGCATTAAAAAGGGATAGTTTTTTTGCTTAAAAAATACCTTGTAAATGGGTTCCTTTAACCTTTTTAATTTTTTTGATTAAATTCTAATAACTATAAATTTCGTTACGAGCTCCAAGATCACCAGGTATATCATTAAATTCATATTTTTGTTGTTTACTTTAAACTGGAGAAATTTCCCAATTTTTTTATTTTCAGAAAATGAATTTGTCGCTTCTTCATCGATATACTAACAAAATTTGAAATGTTTAAAAGAGTTTGTTTATTTTGGAAATATAAATATATTTGTTTGGCACATTCGACTGGCCTATTTTTATTATTTTGAGTACCATCATTTTATATTGAAATTAACTGAGATCGAAAAGGTAAAAAAGCGGTATCACCATCATCTAACGGTAGCTGTAAAAAATCATCCAACATTTCTTCCAACCAGTAGCGTACAGAAAATTCGATTGAAAACTGAATAAGAAAAAACCGTTTAAATATTTCCAAAAAATTGTTATTTATTAGTTTACCCTGTATAATGTAACCCTTCGATGCGGATTGTCGATGGTTTTTAGTCGTGACTGCTTTCTTTAATGACAAAGAAGAGAGATGGCAACGATCTCGAAAGATGATACTAATGCCGTTGCCGTGGGGTATTCTTCTTTTGTTTCTTCTCGTTCTTCTTTAGTGAATTTTCCCGAACAAATATCAAAACTTATCATATATATTCATGGAAATACATTTTTTAATGTTACAAGTAACATAAATCACTTTTTGATTTAGTTTGTCGTTAATAATTGTCATGTCATCAATAGACAGCATAGATATTTGTAGTCTAAGATCCGAACCTAAATCGACCTTCACATAATAGAATAAAACTTATTTTATAATAAATTTAGTATATTATAAAATATATTAAAAATGAGTTGCCAAAAAAAATCCTGGACAGAATATTTTTAATTATTTTTTAAAAGCTCCAAGTATCAGTTCATTTATTTTAAAGTAATAATATACACTGTGTTCATTTGAAAAGGACCCACCCTTAATATTTCAGAAATGGGACATATTAGAAAAAAATGCCAAAACACGTCAACTTTTAACTTAAGGGGGACACTTTTTAGCGCTAATGTCATAAACGTCAGATTCACCCCCTCCCTACTGGAGATACCCCTTGAATTTTTTCAAATGGCATTAGGTATCAAGACATACCTCATTGAAAAGGTCTGGTAAATCTCTATTCAATCATTTTGTTTTGCCTTTGATTCCAGCCTTCCATTGTTATTTAATCGTTGTTTAGAATTGGCTCTCTCTCAACTTTTCGTATGCCCCCGTATTAGGTTATGACCGAAAGACTCTTTAAAAAATAAAAAATTTACAAATAGTGAAAAGACAACTGTTAACAAGACATAACTGTTATTTAATCATGTGTTCAAAGTCACCACCGTTAACATTCAGGCAATAAAAGTTGAAAGAGAGCCATTTTTAAACAACGATTAAATAATAATGGAAGGCTGGTTCAAAGGCAAAACAAAATGATTGGATAGAGCTTCACCAGACCTTTCAAATGAGGTATGACTTGATACCTAATGCCATTTGAAAAAATGTAAGGGGTATCTCCAGAAGGGAGGGGGTGAATCTGACGTTTATGACACTAGTGCCAAAAAGTGTCCCCCTCAAGTAAAAAGTTGACATTTTTCGGCATTTCTTTCTAATATGTCGCATTTTGGAAATATTAAGGGTGGGTCCTTTTCAAATGAACACAGTGTATATGAAGAAAACTATGTGGTCCGGCAGTAAGTTTGTTATAAACTCTTATATTCAATGTAAGGTATAAAGCAAATCTATGATAAACATTATATTCTAAGCATGTTTATTATTTCAATTTTTATGATTATAAATGCAAATCATTTTATATTTTTATATATTCATGTAATCTTTTACGATGCAAAATTAATTCAACTAAAAGAAAATAAACACCATTTGACAACGCCGCTAAAACTATCACCTGATCACACAACAATCTTAATTTGTGAACGTAAGGTATCTAGACATAAGATTTTAGTGTGTAATTTTATAACCTATAAGTGTCGAGTGAAAATAATTATGCTTAAATATATTTCTGAAAATTGGCAAAATTTAAGTATTCTCTTCCGGTGAATATTTAGTTAAAGATAATAACCTTTACAGTTTAAAGTGAAAATATTCATCATAAAATAGCATTAAAGAGTGTTGAAAAAGTATCATTTTTTGAACTAAATTCATGATTTTTAAAGTAATTTCTGAATGATCCAAAGAAATTTTTGTTCTAACCTGCTTTATTTAAGGTGAGCTATCAAACAAATTTAAAATTAACATGAAATTCCGAGGGTCGCGGAGTCTACCTGAACCCAATTAACTAATGCTTGAAAATGTTGTGTTAAGTAAGTTCACCTAGGTTAGGTTGAATAGCCACGGCCAAGGGAAGTCTATCAGGGACTCGTCAGTTGCGAGTAAAATGGATCAGTTTAGTTTGATTGTACTTTCATAAAGTTGAATAATAGTATATTCTTCAACGAGTGTAGAATGATGGCTATTATTCACGCGGATGAAGTTTCCAAAACGAGCGAGAGCAGTGAGTGAGTTTTGGAATCATCCAAGTATGTATTTCTGCTAGTGGCGTATTATTACCCCCGCTAATTATATATCAAGGACAAAACTTGTGGAGCACATGGAGGGGATCAAACGATTTAAAAGGAACCTGCTATGCTGTCTCTGATAAAGGCTGGATGACCACTGCTGTATTTAATAGTTGGTTTTCCAAATTTTGTTCAATGGTTTCAGAAAGGCCGCTGCTACTTATTATGGATGGTCAAGTCTCACATCTGGATAGGGGAATCATTGAACTTGCCATGAAAAATAACATCACATTGTTTAAATTACCACCTCATCCTACAGATATTTTGCAACCATTAGACAAGTGTTGCTTTGGACCACTAAAGCTAAAATGGAATCAAAAGCTTACAGAATGGCAGAGATTAAATCAATGAGTCTCACCAAAAGCGAATTTGCTGATATGATCTGTGAGTTATGGAATGAAGGTATTACAGAGACTATAATAAAAAGTCTTTTGAATCGACTGGCATATTTCCTTGTTCCAGAGAAAAATATCCAGTTGAACGTCTTAATTAAATTAAATTGCAAAAATACAGATATTTGTGAATTAAACCAAGAAGAGGAAAATGATGAGGTTGAAGCAAACAATATCGAACGAGAAACTGAAGAAGAAACAGGAAATAATACTAATGAAACTGAGACATTTAAAGCTAATAATGCTGAGCCCCAACCAACTTCGTCTACTCATTTGAGTATATTTTGTTACGTAAGATCAACAAAACAAATCCTGAAATAAAAATAAGGAGAAAAGTTAATTCCGGTTGTGCTGTTTTAACGAGCGCCGAATTTTTAGAAAGTATTAAGGAAAAGGAACTGTTACAAAAAAAGAACCAAAAAAAGTGACAAAAGTAACGGAATCTTCAGACGATGAAAGTGTTACTTACCAAGAAGAAAACGACATAGAAAATATGACATTAGACGAAGTTTTGGAAGAAGAATGAGAAAATCATGCGGTCGAAGAATTTAATTATACAACTAGTGAAATATATATTTTGGACTATATTTTGGTCAAAAGAAATGCATTACGTTGCGCTAGTAGAATTTGTTGGGAATGACGAGTTTTCTGTATCGTATTTGCGTCGAAAGGGTGAAAATTTTATATTTCCTCAAATACCCGAGAAATATGAAGTACCAAAGGATGACGTAGTCATGAAACTATCTCCTCCAACAACGCATGGAGGTACTGCTAGGGTATCAAAGAAATTTGTGTTTAATATCGATATAAATAAAATTAATGTTAACTAAAGCCTACACTTAGAGTTTATTTTTTATTTTTACTTTTTTAATTTAAGTTCCTATTAACTGTGTTGATCAGTATTATCATTTTTTATTTTAATGTATTGATAATTTATTTTGTTTTTTAATTTTTATTTTATTTGTGAAATGCGATTTGAGTTTGCTTTAACTGTACATGTATTTTCTTATTGAAAATATTTAGTAAGGGGTAAAAATGACATTTTCAGTTTTTACTTCATTTTTAAATAAATCTGAAAAAAATCATATAATATTTTGTCTCATTGTTCCAGATCACCAACAACAAAATAAACGCTGAATATTGGTATGTCTCATTTTTACCCACCCCTTGTCTCAATTTTTCCCTAAATGGCACAAGTTTTTTTTTTCATAAAACATATGAAGATTTTCTTGAATTCGTCGTTTCTATGTTATTCAGCATCAAAATCTGCATATTGTGACCATTTAAAAAAAAATTATTTCAAAAAGGACACCGTTTAAAAAATAAAAGTTGTATAAAATGTCTCATTTTTATACCACTTGACTCTATCTCCTAAAATATGGTATTTAGAGAATTTTTATATAGGGGAAAAATGAAGAGTAGTTCATTATCTACAAAAATGCTCGCTTGAGGGCCATTATCTCTAAAACTATCGAGTTTTCGGCAAAAATCATAGGGACCATCTTTGTAGATCTGATCTTCATTTTTCCCCAATATAAAAATTCTCCAAATGCCATATTTTAGGAGATATTGGCGGGAAACCAATTTTTGGGACTTTGGAGCCGGGATTACCCCCCCAAAATTGCGATTAGGTGTGTGAAATTTCTGGATGTTCAATTACTAGTCAAACCCTACCCTTCACTGAAAATCCATGGTCCGGCAGGTATAATCGCTTCTGGGACGCTTTATTTACTGGACTAAATCTGCTATCTGCTTCACTTTTACATCATATTTGGAAAATTATTAACAAATGAAGTATCGCCGCAAAATGTATGTCATTAATTTTTAACATCTACTAAAATCTAAACTCTCTTCGGCATACATACATTTACCTTTTTATCAATTTTTAACCATCGCTTATCAACTCTTAGTATCACTTGGATTTGTATGCCATGTTGTTTTTGATGATAAAGTAGTACCCAAGTACACGGCATCCATAAGTTAATTGTTATTAATTGTCTCTTCACAATAAATGTTTACTTGCTCTATATAAAGTTTTTTTTAAATCATCTTTTTGAAATAAAATAGCTGATTTGAAAACAACAAAGGTATCAGTAGCACCAGATACAATCATACCTCTACCATCCACATCTGAAGACCTCGTTTGACAGTGACTGGAAGATCAAAAAAATCATCTTGTATCAAGATTGACCAAATTTTTTCGATCAAAATCATCTGGATTCCTTGGTTCAACTATTGATATGGTACTAAACCTTTTTTTCTGAATGTTATTTTTTATGTATTAATCATTTACATTATATGAAACAAGTCGGATCATTTTCTCGAACCACCCTGAGCGCATTATAAGTAACGATCTTGTAGTACACCCTATATGATTAGTTGAATTGTTATTACATTCTTATAGAGCCTATCATGATCTTGTACCGTGGTTTTAAATTTAATCAACCAGAAACAATATCAATATTTTCGATATCGTTAACTCTCATCTAAATAAAATGAAAACGAATGAAGAAACGTGGTTATTCTCAATAAGATACGTTCGAGTATTACAAAATGGCATTCTGTTTTTTTTTTATTTTGAAAAAGCTACAACGAAGAGTGAGTGGTAATTCGTAGGTTGGTGTTAACAAGTGAGGGGTTCTAAAAGTGTTAGGATAAAGTTTATTGTTAAAAAAATCGAGGTAACGATACTACTGCTCTGTAAAAAAAGTAGGATTGACCAAAGGAATCCAATACGTCTCCAGAGGATACTAATAATATGAAAGAAACGATGATACTACAATTCATAGGATCAGCTTTTGGTGTAATTCCAAGGATTTTATAAATCATTTAAAGAATGTTAGCCTTTGTTCGACTACAATAGGTCAATGTCTCTGCTTGTACCTATGTTTTATACGTTTGGGAATTTTTTATTCTCGATTTTGGACCAAAAATATCACCACAGAACCTCACAGGTAGCAAACAAACTCACTACCAACTTATATTTGCCAAATATTCTTAATATTAACTGGCCCTAGTAGCTTAAAAGAGCATCTATTTCAATGTTTAACTCACTCGGTATCTCTCCAACTATCGGTGAAATTTCGTCGCTAAAAATCCCATCATCAGTGCTGCCTTTCCTTTATAGCTAACAGTGATTTTATCAGCGACTTCGCGAATATAGTCAAAGTCCACTAAAATGCATATTAACTTTACTGGTAAGGAACTAACATAACTATAATTAGTTGTCCCTTATACGGAACGTTTACGGTGTGGGTCAATAACGGAGCTCGGTACTACCCGTATGCATCGATTTATTTTTTTTTGTTTTTAGAAAAAAAAGCGAACGTACCTAATATCTATGTGGAGTACTGAAATACAGATAAGCTTATAACGGCGCATTATCATATTAAGTTGTGATCGTTTCAATGGTACTTAAATGATGTGAGAATGTGACTTAACTAAATATGGTCATGCTTATATCGACGATATTTGTAAAATAGTTGTAAGTGTTGAATATGTTATTAATCATCATAGAGAGGATTTAAACTTGAGGAATTAATTACATTGTACGAGGAGCAATTATAAAAATATATATAAATAAATAAGTAATGTATATCACGTCTCACGTGACTTCTGTCATAACTGGACTATGTTGCCAAGCCCTTGAAATAGTATGAGAATCTAGTAAATGAAGTATATCAAATATTCTTCTTTTTATTTGGCTATAGGTTTATAGGTTAGGTTTAATACAAACTTTAACTTATTTCAGTTAATTATGGAACTATTCAAGTCGTTAGTCGCCCATCTGCACCGACTCTTAGGCCCGAACTGACGCAGGCCGTTTGCGTCAGTTACTTGGTGGAGACGAGCGACCAATGGCATTGTGATACAAAGCGGATGACTGTTGAAGTACGACCAGAAATATAAGAAGGTCATAAATCACCAACCACTTGAGTTATCACCAGGCGGTCGATTCTACGCAGAGTTGAACCTGCCCTAGCCATTAAATTATGTTTTATGATGATGAAATTGGGTTAAAATAATTATTAAGACTGGACGTGAAATTGACGTTAATCGTCAATCTGCATCTCGCCTTTTTTCCCTTTGCATCTCAAAATGAAGAAGGAAGAATATCTGGCATATATTCCACAGCTATGGTGGAGTCGATTATTGTTCTTGCACTTTTTAACGTTCTAATTAGAAAGTATAATTTATTTTACCACACACTGTATCACCTAGAGTCGGTCGCATGCGTTCATATTTATCCCGTAGATTGTAGCGAGTGATAATTCGAGTGAAATTCTAGAACAATTACTTTAATAGCCTATCTCCATATATATTTTTTTTAAATGCGAACTTGAACAATCACAGGATGTACCAATAACGCGAGTCAGCTCGACAGTTGGCATACAAAAAAAAACAAAAAAAGAAGTAAGGGAAAATGAACGTTGAGAATATCGAGAGGCTAACAAAGAAATTATATTCAAATTATTGTTGCGAGATTGCCAATTGATGGAAGTTAATGAATGAAAGGAGCAAATATAATAAGGGCTAGAATTGTTGATTGTAGCATAAATATTTATGAGGAAAATTATACGAAACGGATGAAAAAAAATGTACGAGAGAGATTAGCGAAATAATCGGTTTGGTTTTGATAAATGTAAGTAAAGTCGTAGTTTAAGATACAATATATCTTCGGTACAGTGAGTTTTATAGCTCCTTAAGGACCATTGTGGACTCTCTATCCTATGAGTAATATTCTTTGTGAAATTGAATATTTTGTTATTTTTTTTAACCGTATAAATAGCGGAGGTTAGTTTTCCGTTGATAGGGAGTTTTTTTAGGTTACCAGAGTACTCAGAAAAAGTTTCATCCATTTTCTATGTTGCTTATAGAATCTACAACATTTTTTGCGAAATTTATTATTTCGTTATTTTTTTTAACAGTGTAGATGCAGGAAGCTTTAGCAGCCATTAATACTGAAAGTTTGTATTGATCATTAGAGTACTCAGAAAAAGTTTTATCAAATTTCTATTATGCGTATAGAGTTTACAACATTTTTGCGAAATTTAATATTTCGTTATTTTTTTAACAGTGTAGATGCAGGAGGCTTTAGTAGCCATTAATACTGAAAGTTTGTTTTGATTGTTATAGTACTCAGAAAAAGTTTTATCAAATTTCTATTATGCGTATAGAGTTTACAACGTCTTTTGCGAAATTTAATTTTTTTTTTAACAGTGTAGATGCAGGAGGCTTTAGCAGCCATTAACACTGAAAGTTTGTTTTGAATGGTAAAGTACTCAGAAAAAGTTTGATCAAATTTCTATTATGCATATAGAGTTTACAACATTTTTTGCGAAATTTAATATTTCATTATTTTTTCAACAGTTTACAACATTTTTTGCGAAATTTAATATTTCATTATTTTTTCAACAGTGTAGATGCTGGAGGCTTCAGCAGCCATTAATACTAAAAGTTTGTATTGATTGTTAGAATACTCAGAAAAAGTTTTATCAAATTTCTATTATGCGTATAGAGTTTACATTTTTTGCGAAATTTAATATTTCGTTATTTTTTTAACAGTGTAGATGCAGAAGGCTTTGGCAGCCATTAATACTGAAAGTTTGAATTGATTGTTGGAATACTCAGAAAAAGTTTTATCAAATTTCTATTATGCGTATAGAGTTTACAACATTTTTTGCGAAATTTAATATTTCATTTTTTTAACAGTGTAGATGCAGGAAACTTTAGCAGCGATTAATTCTGAAAGCTTCTTTTGATTGTTAGAATATTCAGAAAACGTTTTATCAAATTTCTATTATGCATTTAGAGCTTACAACATTTTTCGCGAAATTTAATATTTCATCTTTTTTTTTAAGTGTAGATGCAGGAGGCTTTAGCAGCCATTGATACTGAAAGTTTGTTTTGATTGTTAGAGTACTCAGAAAAAGTTTTATCAAATTTCTATCATGCGGATAGAGTTTATAACTTTTTTTTGTGAAATTTAATAATTCGTTATTTTTTTCAACAGTGTAGATGCAGGAAACTTTAGCATCCAGTAATACTAAAAGTTTGTTTTGATTGTTAGAGTACTCAGAAAAAGTTTCATCAAATTTCTATCATGCGGATAGAGTTTACAACATTTTTTGCGAAATTTAATTTTTCATTATTTTTTTAACAGTGTAGATGCAGGAGGCTTTAGCAGCCATTGATACTGAAAGTTTGTTTTGATTGTTAGAATACTCAGAAAAAGTTTTATCAAATTTCTATTATGCGAATGGGGTTTACAACATTTTTTGCGAAATTTAATATTTCATAATTTTTTTAACAGTGTAGATGCAGGACACTTTAGCAGCTATTTATACTGAAAGCTTCTTTTGATTGTGAGAATACTCAGAAAAAGTTTTATCAAATTTTTATGATGCGTATAGAGTTTACAACATTTTTTGTGAAATTTAATATTTCATTATTTTTTTAACAGTGTAGATGCAGGAGGCTTTAGCAGCCATTAATACTGAAAGTTTGTATTGATTGTTAGAATACTCAGAAAAAGTTTTATCAAATTTCTATTATGCGTATAGAGTTTACAACATTTTTTGCGAAATTTGATATATTTTTTTTAAGTGTAGATGCAGGAGGCTTTAGCAGCCATTAATACTGAAAGTTTGTATTGATTGTTAAAGTACTCAGAAAAAGTTTTATCAAATTTCTATCATGCGTATAGAGTTTACAACATTTTTTGTGAAATTTAATATTTCATTATTTTCTTCAACAGTGTAGATGCTGGATGCAGCCATTAATACTGAAAGTTTGTTTTGATTGTTAGAGTACTCAGAAAAAGTTTTATCAAATTTCTATTATGCGTATAGAGTTTACAACGTGTTTTGCGAAATTTAATATATTTTTTTTAACAGTGTAGATGCAGGAGGCTTTAGCAGCCATTAATACTGAAAGTTTGTTTTGATTGTTAGAATACTCAGAAAAAGTTTTATCAAATTTCTATCATGCGTATAGAGTTTACAACATTTTTTGAAATTTAATAATTCATTATTTTTTTTAACAGTTTAAATGCTGGAGGCTTTAGCAGCCATTAATACTGAAAGTTTGTATTGATTGTTAGAATACTCAGAAAAAGTTTTATCAAATTTCTATTATGCGTATAGAGTTTACAACATTTTTTGCGAAATTTGATATATTTTTTTTAAGTGTAGATGCAGGAGGCTTTAGCAGCCATTAATACTGAAAGTTTGTATTGATTGTTAAAGTACTCAGAAAAAGTTTTATCAAATTTCTATCATGCGTATAGAGTTTACAACATTTTTTGTGAAATTTAATATTTCATTATTTTCTTCAACAGTGTAGATGCTGGATGCAGCCATTAATACTGAAAGTTTGTTTTGATTGTTAGAGTACTCAGAAAAAGTTTTATCAAATTTCTATTATGCGTATAGAGTTTACAACGTGTTTTGCGAAATTTAATATATTTTTTTTAACAGTGTAGATGCAGGAGGCTTTAGCAGCCATTAATACTGAAAGTTTGTTTTGATTGTTAGAATACTCAGAAAAAGTTTTATCAAATTTCTATCATGCGTATAGAGTTTACAACATTTTTTGAAATTTAATAATTCATTATTTTTTTTAACAGTTTAAATGCTGGATGCTTTAGCAGCCATTAATACTGAAAGTTTGTATTGATTGTTAGAATACTCAGAAAAAGTTTTATCAAATTTCTATTATGCGTATAGAGTTTACAACATTTTTTGCGAAATTTGATATATTTTTTTTAAGTGTAGATGCAGGAGGCTTTAGCAGCCATTAATACTGAAAGTTTGTATTGATTGTTAAAGTACTCAGAAAAAGTTTTATCAAATTTCTATCATGCGTATAGAGTTTACAACATTTTTTGTGAAATTTAATATTTCATTATTTTCTTCAACAGTGTAGATGCTGGATGCAGCCATTAATACTGAAAGTTTGTTTTGATTGTTAGAGTACTCAGAAAAAGTTTTATCAAATTTCTATTATGCGTATAGAGTTTACAACGTGTTTTGCGAAATTTAATATATTTTTTTTAACAGTGTAGATGCAGGAGGCTTTAGCAGCCATTAATACTGAAAGTTTGTTTTGATTGTTAGAATACTCAGAAAAAGTTTTATCAAATTTCTATCATGCGTATAGAGTTTACAACATTTTTTGAAATTTAATAATTCATTATTTTTTTTAACAGTTTAAATGCTGGATGCTTTAGCAGCCATTAATACTGAAAGTTTGTATTGATTGTTAGAATACTCAGAAAAAGTTTTATCAAATTTCTATTATGCGTATAGAGTTTACAACATTTTTTGCGAAATTTGATATATTTTTTTTAAGTGTAGATGCAGGAGGCTTTAGCAGCCATTAATACTGAAAGTTTGTATTGATTGTTAAAGTACTCAGAAAAAGTTTTATCAAATTTCTATCATGCGTATAGAGTTTACAACATTTTTTGTGAAATTTAATATTTCATTATTTTCTTCAACAGTGTAGATGCTGGATGCAGCCATTAATACTGAAAGTTTGTTTTGATTGTTAGAGTACTCAGAAAAAGTTTTATCAAATTTCTATTATGCGTATAGAGTTTACAACGTGTTTTGCGAAATTTAATATATTTTTTTTAACAGTGTAGATGCAGGAGGCTTTAGCAGCCATTAATACTGAAAGTTTGTTTTGATTGTTAGAATACTCAGAAAAAGTTTTATCAAATTTCTATCATGCGTATAGAGTTTACAACATTTTTTGAAATTTAATAATTCATTATTTTTTTTAACAGTTTAAATGCTGGAGGCTTTAGCAGCCATTAATACTGAAAGTTTTTGATTGTTAGAGTACTCAGAAAAAGTTTTATCAAATTTCCATTATGCGTATAGAGTTTACAGCATTTTTCGCGAAATTTAATATTACATTATTTTTTTTAATAGTGTAGATGGCGTCGGTTTCAGCATCCGTAGATACTGAATGTTTGTTTTGATTATTAAAGAACTCAAAATAAAAATTATAAAATTTCTATGAAACGTATAGAAAATAGAACTTTTTTGAGTAAAAAATTGTTACTTGCAGTACCCTAATTCAAAAGGTAACGACGATTGCGTCAACTGGCCAGTTTCAGCGTCATCCTACGAATCCTGATATACGGGTTTAACTGAAAATGAACTTGATGAAAACTCTACAAAAGTCACCAAATCTACTTTAGAACAACATGTGCCAGCATTGGACTTGAAGACGAAGTTCAAGCGCACACTTCGGAATTTTCGGCATGGCAAATGTAGAGCATCACAAACCAAACTTTAATACTCGAGAACTTTGTAATCAACGGTTTATTTGCCGCACCCTGCATAGTAAAAAGAGTAGTAGTTTCTAATTTTCAAAAATAAATTTCTCAAAAAAAACTTTTAATGTGCCGATACGTTTAGGCGGACAACTTGGTTTTAGCGCGTTCAACAATTTATCAAAGAATTGTTTATTTATGAAAAGGCAGGAGCCGTTGCGTAAGTACCCACCAAGAATGCCAGCTTATCTGCGTACCTTGTATGTCTTGGATTTCATCTGTCGCAACAACCCACCGGCGAACTAAATGAACTAGTATTTATTTCATAATTTAATGGTATGTGTACGTTTAAAGTTTAATCTACACTTTCATTCAACTGAAAAGAATTGAAAAAAAAAACAGGTGCTTATACATCGGGTGGTCGCATTCGATCAAGGGCGTTATTTGAGATTAATTATAGACGAATTTTAGGAGCGGTATGGATTTGTAGATAAATTATGTGCTGAAAAATAAAAAGATTAATCTCTAAAATATTCATATTTTTATTAACAATAATCAATTAAAACAGTCAACAATATACAATGCTAGGGAAACCGTCTACTGCAACAATTTAGCTTCCTACCTAATGAATGCACAAGTGATGCAATGTTCTCTGTTTTTAATTGTTTGAACCCCTACCACCGTACACTAACAAGACTACAGTATTCGCCAGCTAACTTGATGACCTAAATGCTTTCTAGGGAGCTATTGACGCCGCCCATCCGATAACTGTAAACAGTGCCGTGCAAGTTCTGAGGATACGCTTTCTGTTACAAATTAACACAACAAAGCTGAAACAACAACTGTGTGACGCTACGCTACTGAAAATCTTAACACCTGATAAGGTTCGATGCAATTGGAGTTTGTCAAAATTTTACCACCAATAGCAGCCGAGTAGGCAGGGCACTATTACTCTGTCTCTCTTAGTTGGTAATTTCTGGGACATCAAAGTAGTGCACGCCCCTAAACGTTCCCTTCTTGCCCCGTCCCGAATTCGGGCTGACTAATTGTTTCAATGATTTATTGCAGTGTTGCCACCTCTACTGATTTTTCGGTAGGTCTACCGATTTTCTTCTCAATTTACCGATCTACCGAAAAAGCACATAAATCTACCGAAATTTGATGAAGTGAATGTATGTTCTGATATTCTAGGAAATCATGACTCTTACGATATTATTTTGAAGGTTTCCTTACCATAACATAATTTGATACATAATTGTGTTTATTTTTGTTTGCATATTTGTTGTTTTCAATAGGTGTTAATTTTTGGTATGCCTATTTATTTTGTTAGAATATTTATTTTTTGTTCAAAAGTTTAGTTTTTCAAATATTAATTTTTTAAATAAATAAAATCTATTTTCAATTTTGCTTCATTTGTAATAACCTTCATGCCCAATATTTCGGATAAATGGTATTTAAACTTGAATAACCCATAACATAGGTGAAAAGGTATGTATTTCAAAAATCTACCGAAATCTACCGAGTTTTTACGAACTTTCTGACGAAACTGTAGGTACGGAAGGTGGCAACACTGATTTATTGTATTGTATTCAGTGATGAGATATCTACTGATTTATCAGTAGATCTACTGATTTCAGGTTCTATCTTCTGATCTACTGATTTATACATGCAATCTACAGATTTAACCATAGTTGTTTTTTTAGTGATATTTCGGTAAAATAATTATCGATATTAATTGAGTTATATTTTGACTATAGATTATTATCGATTATTTTCGAAAGTTTTACAATCGGTAACATCTTTGTACGATTTTTGTCAAAAATTTTGAAAAAATGGTCAATAATAGTCGAAAAGTATCAAAAATAGTCAAAAATTGTCAAAATTTTGAAAAATGGTCTATAATTGTTAAAATTTGTCAAAAATGGTCAATAATTGTAAAAATTGGCCAATAATTGTAAAAAACTATCAAAATTGGTCAATATTCTTGAAAAATTGTCAAATATTGTCAATTATTGTCATAAACGTTCAAAAATGGTCAATAATTATCAAAAATGATCAATAATTGTTAAAATTTTGAAAAATGATCAATAATTGTCAAAATTCTGAAAAATGGTCAATAATTCTCAAAAATTGTCAAAATTTTGAAAAATGGTTAATAATTACCAAATATGTTGAAATATGTTCAAAAATTGTCAAAAATTTTGAAATATGTTCAAAAATTGTCAAAAATTTGGAAAAATGGTCAATAATTGTCAAAATTTGGAAAAATGGTCAATAATTGTCAAAATTTGGGAAAAACTGTCAATAATTGTCAAAATTTTGAAAAAATGGTCAATAATTGTCAATAATTGTCAAAAATTTTGAAAAATGGTTAAAATTTTTGAAAAACTGTCAATAATTGTCAAAGACGGTCAATAATTGTCAAAACCTATCAAATATTGAAAATATTTTGAAAAATGGTCAAAAATAGTCAATAATTGTTAAAAATTGTCGAAAATGGTCAATAATTGTAAAAAATTGTAAAAATTGGCCAATAATTGTTAAAAAACTATCAAAATTGGTCAATATTCTTGAAAAATTGTCAAATATTGTCAATTATTGTCAAAAAACGTTCAAATATGGTCAATAATTGTCAAAAATGATCAATAATTGTTAAAATTTTGAAAAATGATCAATAATTGTCAAAATTCTGAAAAATGGTCAATAATTCTCAAAAATTGTCAAAATTTTGAAAAATGGTTAATAATTACCAAATATGTTGAAATTTTTGAAAAATTGTCAAAAATTTTGAAATATGTTCAAAAATTGTCAAAAATTTGGTAAAATGGTCAATAATTGTCAAAATTTGGAAAAATGGTCAATAATTGTCAAAATTTGGGAAAAACTGTCAATAATTGTCAAAATTTTGAAAAAATGGTCAATAATTGTCAAACATTTTGAAAAATGGTTAAAATTTTTGAAAAACTGTCAATAATTGTCAAAGACGGTCAATAATTGTCAAAACCTATCAAAAATTGTCAAAAATGATCAAATATTGAAAATATTTTGAAAAATGGTCAAAAATAATCAATAATTGTTGAAATTTTGAAAAATGGTCAATAATTGTCAATAATTGTCAAAAACTATCAAAAATGGTCAAAAATTGTCCAAATTTTGAAAAATGTTTGATAATAATTGCCAAATGTGTTAAAATTTTTGAAAAATTGTCAAAAATTTTGAAATATGGTCAAAAATTGTTAAAATTTTGAAAAAATAGTCAAAAATTATAAAAATTTTGAAAAAATGGTTAATAATTGCCAAATATTTTAAAATTTTTGAAAAATTGTCAAAAATTTTGAAATATGGTCAAAAATTTGGAAAAATGTTCAATAATTGTCAAAATTTGGGGAAAACTGTCAAAAATGGTCAATAATTATAAAAATTTTGAAAAAATGGTCAATAATTCTCAAAAATTTTGAAAAATGGTTAAAATTCTTGAAAAATTGTCAAAACTTATCAAAAATGGTCAAAAATGGTCAAAAATGGTCAAAAATGGTCAAAAATGATTAAATATTTTGAAAAATGGTCAAAAATAATCAATAATTGTTAAAATTTTGAAAAATGGTCGAAAATTGTTAAATATTTTAAAAAATGGTCAATAATTGTCACAAGTTTTGAAAAATTGTCAAAAATGATCAAAAACCTGTCAAAAATGGTCAAAATTTTAGAAAGATTGTCAAAAATGGACAATAATTGTCAGAACCTATCAAAAATGGTCTAAAAATTTCAAAAACTGTCAAGAATGGTCAATAATTGTCAAAAATTCTTAAATATTTTAAAAAATGGTCAAAAATAGTCAATAATTGTTAAAATTCTGAAAAATGGTCAAACATTGTTGAATATTCTGAACAAATGGTCAATAATTATAAAAAACTGTTAAAAATGGTCTAATAAGAAAAAAAAGTCTTACAATATTCCGAGGGTCGCGAACCTTGCCGAATCCGTCTTAGATGCTGACAATTTAAAATAATGATTGTAATCACATGCAATACACTTTCTTTCTCTCTCTCCCATTTCCCTCTCTCTTCCATACCTCACTTTTTCTCTCTCATATTTCTTTCTTTTTCCGATCTCTCTCTATTTCCTATCTATCTCTTTCTCTCTTTCCTATCTCTCTCTCTTTCCCATCTCTCTATCCCCCCCCCTCTCTCTCTCTCTTCCAAATCTGTCTCTCCCATCTCTCTCCCTCTCTCTAATCTTTCTCTCACTCTCTGCCATCTCTCTCTTTTCCATTTTTCTCTCTCTCCCATCTCTCTCTTCAATCTTTCTTTCTTTCTCTCCCATCTCTCTCGCTTCCATCTCTCTCTCATTCCTATCTCTCTCTTTCTCTCTCCTATCTTTCTCTCTCTCCCCATCTCTCTCTCATCTTTATTTCTCTCTCTTTCTCTCATCTCTCTGTCCCATTTTTTGATCCCATTTTTACTCATCTCACTACATCGATATAGTACCGAAAACTATCAATTTTTTTCGATAGTCAAAAATATCGATAAACCATCATCGATAGTTCTCCATTCCTAATTCTGTGTTGTTCGACGTCCTTGTGACGGTGTACTGATTGCTACTGATTTCTACTGATTTTTTGGTGGTGTAGCATCTATTGATATACAAAAAGTTGACATCTCATCACTGACTGTATTTTTCTAGGATCCAGGGAGTGAGAGCCCAGCTCCGAAGTGAGGAATTTCTTATTATATTAATGGAAAGATCTTACTTGTACAGTTCGATGGTGGTATCAGACAGCATCCAGAGCTCTGCAGATCTTAGACGAGCAATAGGGGAAGCTAGGTGTGGCTTGATATCATGCAAGATTTCATAAATGGCATGCACACTGAACAAGAATGAAAGTTAGCATATAGGTGTGGAATGTGGCCTGATATGTATGACGTTTATTTTTCACTCACTAATCCTCTTGAAATGGAGAATGTCTCCCAGACATAAAAATTGAAGGCTCCTCAGTAAAAATGGGATATGGGTGGCCCAGATATCCGAAGATTTTCGATTGTTTTTCCAAAACTTTTAACGACCATCAAAAACCCAAAAAAACAAGATTCCTCTGACAGTTGACCTTCTTGAGGAAAGTGGCCTTTTTCATATTATTTATTAATCAAATTTAAAGAAGGTCAAGGTCACCACATTTAATTTGGATTTATACCAAGCTGACACACTTCTTCCCTCTGGTGTTGTCTTTATAGACTAATGAGCTGATTTTAGTGATTTTATTTTTGGAATTATATATATATATATATATAGGTACATATATAGGTACTTAATTTGTTTGATGTATGTATTTATTAATCAGAACTATTTTACTTTTGTCAATAAGGTATATATTCAAAATGAAGATTCAACAATGGGAAGTCAATATCGAAATAATTATCAATATTGTAGAATTTTCATTAATTTTTTCATTAAATAGTGGAATTAATTAGAAACAGTTAGTTTCATTTAAAAAAGTTCTCTGTTTTTAATTGAGTATATTACTCACTCAATAATAGACATTTTATGGCTTTAGTTTTTTGTGATTTTGCGAAGGCGTCTGGTTAATCATGGAATTAAAAAAAAATAGTTTCGTGTGAGGTGGAATTCCTTTCAAATGGATTTAATCATATATTGAACACAAAAAACAAGCAATGAAAATCTACCGGTAAGCAATGGTGTACCCCAAGGTTCACTTAAATTTTCGTAAATTCCAGTGAAATATTTGTCCATTTTCACATATCAGCAAACATTCAATAACGATTAAGTATATCTATATAAATGGCATTTAAATAAATTTTATTGCCAAGTAAAACACTCCCTAAAGTCAGAGAGCAAAGTAATAGTACTACCAGATCGCCCACGTTGTACGGAGATATGAGAAAAATTCGAGTAATACTGTCCATAGGCGCCGGAAATTTTTTTGACACAATAAAAAGGATAAATGAAATAATTATTTCAATCACTCTAAATACCAACCGTACGTTTGAAAGTCGCCTTAAATAACTGGAACAGTTCCACTTAGAGCCTGATCAAGTTACAGACCTACCTCCAAAACGGAACTCAGAAGCCTAGATATCTTAGTCTAAAATATAGAAAGGTTGAAAAATACTTAGGATCCACAGAAAATATTAAAAGACTTACAAAGAAGCATGATGCATAATTATTGATTGGTTCGGCACCACCACTCAAAGGCTTAATGACCACGGCTCCTCAGCTATAAGGCTTTTTCTGCTCTTGGTTATACCGTTTATGTGAAGAGACCAGTAGCCCTTATCAGGCTTAAGAGTCTTTTCACTAGGTCCTTGGAGACATCCTAATCCTATATTATCTCCAATGAGACAATGCTTCACATTCGAATACAATGTGAGAGACTGTTTCCCCCTCTTCTATGCACAACCGACAGATAGGTTCCTCCCTATATATGCCAATAGTAAGCATGTGCCTCCTTAGGGTACAGTGACCGGTGAGTGATTCCGTCAGTTTCCTTATCTGGGTTTTTTGACCAGGAGTATGCTGTGTTCCTGTTTTGGCACGTGTCTCCAGTACGTCTGATGTTTAGTTTGAATCCACCGAGATGTACAACCACGTTAAGCAGATTTTGATATTCCAAATACTGGTTCAGGACCAGTGAATGCAGTTTCAGACCCTAGCTTTGCTAGGTTGTCTGCCTACAATACCCTTGTGTCCCGGGACCCACTTAAGAGTTACCCTATTGTGGTTTGCCAGGGTTAAAAGTTTTTGAAGGCGGTTCCAGACTAGTCTAGATCTGATCTGGGGATATGCTGGAGATTTCAGTGCTACCTGACTATTTGAGAGTATGAGGATCTTTTGGCCTCTATACCTCCTTTTGGTGTTCATTTGTAAACACATGTCGATAACGAAGATTTCTGCCTGGAATGCAGAAGCTCTTCAGCTGTTAGATAATCAACATCTTGTCCGAAGATTGAAGAGAACCAAAAAACGTAGAGGTTTGTTGAAAAACAGATCATAGTGAAGGTTGGAGTGTTTTACTGACCAGATAAACTAAGGTCGTTGATGAATGGTTTTAAGTAGAATAAGGTAACGGTTTATCAGCTGAAAATTGGTGGTTGATCTTTTAAGATCAGTTTTAATTATATAACAAGCAGTTTTTGAATAATATTTGTAATGAATATCTCGCTGGGGTATCTTTGTTGCGCCCCTGTTCATGTGGGCTATCTATCCTTTCTTGTATTGTAGTTTTGCGACATAAAAATCAGTATAAACGTTGAGAGCTATAAAGTAATGATTTGTTTTTAGTTGTTGCTGCGAGGCTTCTTTTATTGCACACACACACATACAGTCTTCTTAAACGAATCTTATTGTTACCGTAGAAAGAGTTATTACTTGGGAGTTCACGTAGGTACACCTAGAGATCTTCCCCGAGTAGGTACTTATATATGATGGGAGCGTAAAACCTGCAGCCATTAGACAAATACTAAGACTATAATAAATTAATTTGTTTGGAGGGAAAGATGTATTATCAAAGTGAACTTTAGAGGTAACATTTTAAATTTTATAAAAAAATTAATATTTTTCTGGAAATTTTTACCCAAGTAGGGAAACAAATTTCGCGATTTTACATTGTTATTTTTTTTCCTAATATTTGAAAATATTGTTTCAAAATCTATTCCTATGGATAAAATTTGCTCCTGAATCGATAAAAAAATCGAGTTATACATTATTTTTATTTTTAAAAGTTGTCCGAAGAAAAATCATCTAACGGTTATCTGTACAGTCCTGATTTGATCCTTAGCGCCTTGCGTCAGATCGTACTATTTTGTGGCCGTTCCAGTTTGGACCACTACTTACGGATCACCCTGTAAAAGTACTTGATACAGTACATATTTCGCAAACTACTTTTATAAAAAAAAATTTCCACGTACCCTACTAACATTTATCTTTCTCATTCTTGATTTACTAATTGTTTGTATCAATACAGTCAATGAGCCATATTTGCATAATCAATTGTACGAATGTCTCAAGGACGAAATGAAGCCTCGACCGTGTACTACCACAATCTTCAACGTCTTCGGCATGGAGACATCGATATTGGTAAAAGCGATCTTATAACCTTGCTTTCAGTTATTTCTATAAAGATTATCGTAAATATTTTTGAATAATTGCTTTGAACAACATAAAATTTTGCTTAACGTCGTTCAAGAGGGTGGTTAACAAAGTTACATAAAGTAGGTAGAAAGGTTCAAGGAACGGGAAAAAAACTTATCGTTGGGACCATTATTCCTTCAAGATACGATGATTCCAATGTTGATGGATGTTAAGTATCTTGGACCAAACAATTGAAAAAAGTAGCAACAGATCATTAATGATGGCAAAGCGAACTTGTGGTAAAACGTCCGCACATGATACACTAGAGGTTAAAACCCATAATAACTTATGCGCCTTTGGTATGGTGGAGAAATACAACACAAAAGAAGCAAAGATGAGACTAAGTAAGGTGCAAAGACATGCCTCTGAATCAACTTGCTGCGACTCGCATCGACATATTGAAATAAATGGACCAATCAAACGTAACCTTACAATAGATTTTTGTCCTCAACTCAGCCAGAATATTTATCGAGTCTGATATCCAGACTAAACTGACATCTGGTGAACCTGAAGTACAGTATTCGCCAGCTAACTTGATGTCCCAGAAATTACCAACAGGTAACAGGTAAGCCAGCTAGCTAGCAATATACCTAGCTTAAATAATTTCCCATTATCTTGCGTTTCTTTTATTCTCATTACTACCTGGAAGAAATTATTTAGTTTCTAACAAATTTTAATTATAGTCCGTCCGGAAATATAAGATCCTAACTTTATAATCTTCAATTAGATAAATAACATGTTATTGTAATGGGTACCTTATTGTTAAAATATTATTTATGTACTCAGAATATATTTCCGGACGGACTTTACTTTATTAATTGTACAAGTTGTGTTAATTTGTAACAGAAAGCGTATCCTCAGAACTTGCACGGCACTGTTCACAGTTATCGGATGGGCGGCGTCAATAGCTCCCTAGAAAGCATTTAGGACATCAAGTTAGCTGGCGAATACTGTATTTCTTGAATTTAGTTTCGTCGTCAATTAAATCCCATCATCAGCGCACTGAGATACGCTTCCTCTCTTTTTTGAACAAACATTGTATGAACCTTACTTTGATTTTTATAAATATTAAGGATTTGGTATGTTGGTATGAATTGGAAGAAAATAATGAACCAAATGAAAATTTGGCTAATAAACTCTTTTATTTTTAAATTAAATTTCTCCAACTAACCGGAAAATTCCAAGAAAAGTATCCCGGGAGGTCCAAATTAGAAGAAACTTCGTTTGTTTTTGTTTCCGCCTCAAATATGTTTTAAAACCAATAAATAGATTTATTTTAACACTTCGTTACCCGCTAATTTGTCTGTACCGTTACCCTCGGTGGATTTTGATAGTTTTAACCTTTCGTTATATATAAACAATACAAAAACTCGGCAAACTTCACTTTTTATGCCCAATAAACAAAACACGAATAATTCTGATAAAAACCGGTAAGTACATAAGTTAGTGGCGTACGGCAAATTTTTTAAAAGGGTTTGATTTTTGAAAAAATATAATTTCATTTATTCATATTCCAGCTTGTATACACGTCCCTGAACTCTTTTTCATCATATACAAGGAATACTCGAAATACATGCCATAAATTAGAAAATGTAAATGAAAAAACAAATTTCCACTCGCAGGTTTGGGACCCTACACCTCAGTAACAAATTTTTATATTATTTCAATGTATAGCCTATGTTTTGGTGGCACTCTGTATATACTTCCTAAAGTCAATGTGATGACATTAGAAAAGCAAGGTTGTCAAATATATTTTCTAAAATTGATAAGCTCACCATACAAACTTTTCCTCACAAGTAAACTGTGACGTTGAAACTTAGTTTGGAAATAAAAATACAAAGATATAAATTTATTAGAATTGCTGGAGAAAATAGTAAATTAAAATAACTTTATGTGTATTACGAAAACTTTGATAATTCGGCAAAATGCCAACATGGCTGTTGAAACAAAAGATTAACCAATTACAGTATTTTCAATTGGCACCAACTATGCCTGTTAGTTATTTATGCGGTTCACTATGTCGTTAAAATGATTTACAGCATTAATAATTCCCGCCAGTGGCGCCGAGACTTAAGTTGTGTTTAGATATATAGAGCAGTGTGGTTTATTTTTATTATAACCATTTGCTGAAAAGCGAGTAAGTTTTATAAATATAATTTATTAGTATGTCGTTCCGAAGACTATTTTATTTGATTTATCGCGGAAATCTAATAATTTGGCGAATTTATAAAAAGTGTATGCACGCCATTGGGCGGCTTTTGCATCAATAGGATTAAAAACCTCTCTCTTCAATTTTAATGATAAAAATTTGTGTTTTTGGCGAGTCCTACTCTGTTCGAACTAATTGAACGTAGAACAAATTAGAGCCAATCTAATTAACAAAAATGATTAATGGATAAACGATTTGACGCTCATGAATAATTATGAATTAAAATGTACCACCTAATGTACGAAATCAATTTGACTGTGAAACAAATTTTACCTGTCAAAAAATAACGGTATCGAATTTATCGCTTTGGATAACACACGAACGAAAATATCAATTTTTCTGTGCGACAAAAAATAATTTCATCCAATTATGTTTGGAACAAGAATTTGGATTAAAATATTTCAGATACGATTGGTATTCAAAATACAGTTTTTCTACAGTCGCGCGTAAAATGACTAATTACTATATTCAAATGAAATCGTAATAAGTAGACAAATGCCGAGGATTGTTACTTTACGCTCTAGCGCAAAAAAGGAATCTTTTTCGCTCGCTTATTTAATCAAACTACGCCCTCCGAATTAACTCAATTGATATATAATTAACAATTTATCAAATTAAAAATTTAATAAAATTTTATGAAAATTGTCAAAATTTTGAAATATGGTCAAAAATGGTCAATAATTCTCAAAAATTGTCAATTATTGTCAAAAACTATCAAAAATGGTCAATTGTCAAAAATTTTAAATTTTTTTTGAAAAATGGTCAATAATTGTCAAAAACTATCAAAAATTGTCCAAATCTGTCAAAAATGGACAATTATTGTCAAAATTGGTCAATAATTGTCAAACACTATCAAAAATGGTCAATTTTCGAAAAATTTTTAAATATTTTTGAAAAATGATCAAAAATTTTCAAAAGTGGTCAATAATTGTCAAAAACTATCAAAAATTGTCAAAAATGGACAATTGTTTTCAAAATTGGTCAATAATTGTCAAAAATTGTTAAAATTTTGAAAAATGGTCGATAATTGTCAAAAACTATCAAAAATGGTCAGTAATTTTGAAAAGTGGTCAAAAATTTGTCAAAAACTATCAAAAATGGACAATTATTGTTAAAAATTGTCAAAATTTTGATAAATAGTTGAATT